>CAJHQP010008565.1:0-26373 GCA_905132765.1 Moricandia arvensis | reverse complement strand
CATTCTCGAGACTACGGAAACTAGAAAGAACGTCGATGCGGTTTGGTAGGGGTTCGCATTGTTAAGGGTTGTGGCATCCACTTTGGGGTTAATTAAGAAAGATGAGAGGAGAGAGGGTTTGGGTCGACCTTGTCCGTACCAAGGAGCCGTACAGGCCAGCCTGACAGGCCGTAGCAAGGCGACAAAAAAGCATTCGACGCAGTTTCTTAGCCATTCGGTTGCTGTAAACCAATGTTCTGGGTGCGTTCTGCCGCTTCTGCGTGAGAGGTAAGCTTATCACACGCCGTTTGGAAGGAAGAGAGAGGCGCGATAGGCGACATCCGCTTGGCAGTAAGCTGGATAGGTTATTCAGGGCATCGGGTTTGTCAACGATGCTGATGCCAATTTGTCCTTGGCGCAGGAAGCGCCTCAGTTTTGGAATTAGGCGCCCCCTTCTCTCGACCACAGGCCACACTTTCTGCCATTTGCTTTATGAAAACCTTTTGTACTCTCTCTAATATAAAGTTAAACCCGAGTGATGAATAATCGAAGATATTGTTCTTCTTTCTGCTTTATATTTGGTCATACACAGAGCAGGTATCTTCCGTAGTGTCATCATATCATATCCATCTCTTACTCGTATGTTAGAAGATCTAGAACAAATCTTCCCTCTCATAGTGAATTTGGATTTGCGTACTTTCATGGTTACCTTGATTTCTTTTTAGAATATCAAAAATCTCATGGTATCAGAGCCAGGTTCGACTGGATCAAATGTATAATGGGTTTGTTGTTCAATCGAGTTGGACAGAGATCAGAAGGTTGAAGGAGGAGTCGCAAGGCTGTTCTTTGAAGGATTCCGGGTGTTAGAAGACACTGGAATTTGAGGCTTGTTTGATTCGTTCTAATTGCTTTTGTATGGTTTCTACGTTCCCTAACCTTCCAAGACTCAACCTTTCCTCTCGTTCTGGGTTCATTTACGTGTTAGTTCTCATAGGTTTCAGATCACGTCATTTGGGCAAAAGCTTTTTGTAATGTCAAGCTGGTTGATATGAATGGATACCAGTTGTTAGCAGTGAAGGTTCGCTCGTTACTTCAGGGGAGTACTATCTGTTTGTTGGTCCGCGTCGTTTGTGAAGACTGTGTGGGAAGTAAGGCTTATGGGGGCATATCACTATCCGGTGAAGCTCTCTTAAGCTCATTACTCAAGGAAGTGAAGCTAGCCCTAATGTTGCCACAAAGTGGAGAATATGGCAGCAAGAAGAACATGATGGTGATGACACTTCTTCAAAGGAGGATCTCTTGTAGATCTCCTATGTGGTAACCGACGGGGTTGGAGCTTACTGTGAAACGCCAAAAATGATATTTCTGGTGGTGGGGATTATGAACCTTGAAAGAAATGGTGTATTGGAAAACGAAATCATCAACCTTGACAGCAATCCGTGTGGTTTGATTGTGTTGAATGTTAGAGCAATCCAAGACGGGTTGCTACCAAGAAGATATGGAGTTCAACCTAAGCATCTTGGAAGGTTCCGCAGCTCTCTGGTTCGCGATGTTATCTGATGAATGCTGAGACAGCAAGCACGGCCCTTTTGACCATGGCTGATGGAGTTTGATTATGTATAAGGCGTTTAGGAGTGGCAAGAATAAGGTCCCTTTGGGGCTCCTGCTCACTCTAAACCCGCCTACAACAAGCGCTCATCAAAAGCATATCCTGAGAAGCTCTTGAGAAGCTTCTTTCTATCTCTAGAAAAGTGTGTGTGCTGGCAGTATACAAAAAAGGAGGCAGGCTTATTGGTTTGTTTGGAGTAAGGGGGAGCCTTACGCTTGGCTAACGCCATAGCTGCACAAACTGATCAGGTTGAAACACGCAATGGCAACAATATCTGGCTTTGCACCAAGTATTGAATGACCTGTAGGTTTTCTATATGGTTATATTTTGTGGTACCTCACTTTGCAGAAGGCAAGCAGCCACAAGAAGAGGTTCAGTGCATTTCGGAGTATGGATTAATCCTCCAACCACTCTCAAAGCCGGCGGCAAGTTCATAAGAATGGAGAGGGAAGGCTAGAGCTGCAGCATCTCGGAGGGGATCAACTGTTGCAAGCTCAGCAAGACAATCCGATGGTGATAAGAGGGAGGCAGTGAAAGGAAGTCCGCTTGTTGACCATTACAGGTCACGGGTGGGACAGGGGGGTAACAATGATCAGGACTACATCTGGAGGTCTGACATTGAAGGGGGCGCTCATCAAAATGCTCAAAAGGAGGAAGTTGGTTAACGGGGGTTGGTAACCTTCAAGGGTGGGTATTCTCTTGGTGCTTGGTCAATAGGTTGCTTTAGTTATATGCTAGAGAATCGGGTGTATCTGGATCTTAAGGACTGATAAGAACTGTTCTAGGTTAACCATTAGAAATGAACCACCAAAGTCTTGCTTCGTTCTCCTGTTACTAGGTTACCTTGTCATACCTATAAGCCTAATTGGGTTAGTCTTCAGTCTAAACCTTTGATGTTGAACGATCAGGAGCACTCCGCATACCTATAGGCCATTTGATATATTGTGTATCTTACGATATGTTATGATTCAATAGATATTGAACCAGCTAAATGGTCATGTCATGATTGCCTGGTCATCTAAGATTCCGTGTGATATATTAGGAAGATTCACTATAGATTGAGAGTGGAGTATCATAAACTGTTAGTAAGAAACTATCAAGATGCTTTCTATATGCTCATGAATTCACTTAAATTCTGTTTATCGTTTATATGATTGTACTAATTGATTTTATGAATTTGTAGGTTGATATTCAGTTATCTATATCTGAGGTTGAAGTTTTCGGGATGGGCAGTATTTTTAGAGAGCCAAAGGATGATTGGAAAAGGAGTTACCAAGGCGAGTTATGTATGGCTGTGAAGAGCTTGATCCTGTTTTCTGAGATGGGTATTTAAGTTGTTACCTTTACTACTGTTGTCTTCTTCAATGTCTTTTGGAATAGTGCTTTGTGTATGCTTAGACTAAGGGACATCCTGATGGTTAGAATAAAGCTTTGAACTTATGATGTTACAAGTGGAGAATATGATAGTATTATGATTTTTCACATTAATATATGTGTTGAAGCTTGTATTTTAATGTGACTAAGGCATTGTAATGAAATGTCCTTTCCAAAATCATCTACTGAGTTGTATTATTGCAGTTTTGAGTCGTATTGATTTTACATATCATATAATCTGAATTGTTTAGCGGACTGTGCTCGGCTATGCTATATCTAAGGGATAATCATAAAAGTATTTTGTGAACATCATTGATGAAAAATCCAAAATACACCCTGGTTAACACTCATTTCCATCTAAAGATAGAGTTCCTAATAAGCCTGCATTTAAGAACTTTCAATTCCTATGTGGACTAAACATCTATCATGCCAAGTTTTAAAATTTTTAGATCAGATAATGGAGGAGAGTACACAAGTCATGCTTCAAGGATCACTTAGCTGCATCATGGGATCCAATTCATCTGGTATAACGCAGTTGCCCTTACAACTCCTCAGGCAAGATGGAGTGGCTGAGAGGAAGAATCGCCATCTCAATGGGGTCGTCAAGGTCCTTTATGTTCGCAAGCAAAATGTGTCTCTTAGAGTTTTCAGATTTTTTTGGAGTGATGCTGTACAACTGCTTTGCTCATCTCGGTCATCACCGGACCACTACAACAAGGTTACTTTGAATTTTGATCAGCGTCTTTTGTGGTGTTCTGGAATCAAGCTATCATTTTATTTATTTTTGGAATTCATTAGTATATCCATACGCAGTAGACTATGCTACGGGTCTTTGGATGCCTCTAGCTTAATGATTGCTAGATTCCTGTGAGGAGCATTAGATGAAAACAAGTTAGAAGTCAAGAGTACAAAGGCAATGTTTTATTAGCGCTACTCCACAACTCAGGAAGGGATACAAGTGGGGCTATGATCCGGTGGCAAGAAGAGTCTGGTGTCTAGGGGATGTCAAGTTTCATAGAGAAGAGGGGGGTATATGAGTGGACGAGGAGAAGCAATGCAAAGAAGAGTTTGCCAAGGACCTTCACCCCCTCGGATAATGGCCTAGCAACTCTTTAGGAGAGGATCTTTTGGAAGGTCTTCGGTGCATTTGGATGTGACGGGTCATAAGAACTCTGAATGGAAGTGGTCCAACATGGGAATGGTGGAATGTTGGCGGATTTTGGTGACCGGGAAGTGTGAGTCATATATCAGTTCTCCCTCGCTGTTGATTCATTTGAGGGTTGGCAAATACTGAGAATCGGAAGGGTGTGAAAGTTTCGACGCGGAGCAGTGGGAGGGGGGTGGAGGGTGTAAGGTCAACGAGGAGTTTGGTTGTTAGACTCCTGCTCAGCAGGTTAAGGATCAGACTAAGACCGTTCTACAGGATTCAAGTAGATGTGAGATGCTCATAGAAAGGTCAGAGAGTCCACCAGCCCTGAATCATACGAAGAGTGAGGAAGAAAACTCTGATAGGGATATGTTGGAATTGTTCGAGACAGCAACACAGTTGCAAGGAGCAAAGCTCTAGGATCACCTAGAGAAGATCCCTCCATTACTGATTTTTGGAGTCATCACAACTAGGGTCCACTTAATACATGCATCAAGGCTGTCTGACGCATTTTAATTTCCTCACTCATGGTTGGTGCTTATTTAGGTTCGGTATTTTGCTGAGGTTTCGTGGGTCACAGGTGAGGTTTAATTAGATTGGTTTGGGGTCAAATTTCGGTTTATTTGTCCAGAATAGTTTAGATAGGATCTCCACGACCTTTGGTTGTATATACTCTCACTTGATCAAATAAATTTGATAGTTCATTAAAAATGTATAACTTAAAGTTTCTAAATAGTCCCACTTCAAGTTGCATTGTCACATATTTATCATATTAATTAGTTAATATCAACCAGCCAATATCAATGCAATTTTAAAACGGATTTTGATATTAACGTATTGGTTTTCACTGTTTTGTTTGGTGATTCAACACTTAGAATTAGCAAAATGATGGTTGAAACGTGAAGTGGAGAAGCCGTTGACATCAATCAAGGTTTGCCGCAGACAGGCCCGGTAAGACTCCAAGGTAAGGCGGGTCGGGCTTTGGGTTCATTCTTTTCAGGGGACGCGCAAACCTGCCGGGTCGCGATCCGCAGGAAACTAAAACAAAAAGAAGCTGGCCGGCAGGGCGGGACGTGATGGACCCCAACTCTATGGCCATCTCTACAATCAAACTCTCTGCATAATTCCCCGCGATTTTTGGTTTGATCTTTAACCCTAGTCAAGCTGTACAACACATGGCCATTTTGAGCCACTGAGGACTACACAATCCATTTCTTCTGCCTGTCAGTGAAAAAAACTTTCGAGACATTGGAATGCATAGAAAATGCATATGTAGCACTAGCAGTAGAAGAACAGTGTATCATAACCTCAGCAGCAATTTTTTCACACTGGCACGATATGTTTTCCCTAAGTGTATTTCTTAACGCATTAAGATGCACTTTAATACGAGTGAGTATATCCACACGCTGGTTGGGTCATCGGCATGTCTCCATAAGACTTTTGCCACTACATAGTTTTGCAACTCCATCCTTCATCAATCGCCTATGTAAAACAAGAAGGAAGAAGCATATGAGCTTACTGGTTTTCTTACTTTACGAATGAGGCTCGGTTTCTTGTAACTCTACATTGCTTCAACGTCTGAACGAAGCATGAATCTGTTTTGAAAACTATGACGTGGACTTGTTTTTTTAGTCGCCCTCTTATAAGCAGCGAATGAGATGTACTTTCTTTTTTTGGAGGATTGCATTGACAGATTTTATGGTCTGGTTGTTAAAAGGTTTTTTTATAGTTTTTCTATTTTTTTCTGATATTATCTACTTCTTTATGAGACTAGTTCCTTCATGATATTCTTGATCCTTTATTACACAGCACACAAAAAAACTTGTTTTCCCTAACTTGCATAGCCTCCTTCCTATTGGGAACTTGACAACCACCCTTGACGCCACCAACTCCTTTTTCCTGACATGGCCTATGCTTTTTTTTCATTCTTCAATAGTATATACGCTTCCACTAGCGCATAGATGCCACTTGTTCTTAGTGTAAGTATCAAACCTTTTGGATTCTTGATTTCATCCGCCTCTCAATCAGATTATCTATTCTCTACTCTGTGGAACTTGTTACTTCGTCATTAATAAGCTTTGTTATCAATAAGACACTAAACAACCGTGTGGTTCACTCTCTTTCAAAATAAATATATTAACCCATTCTCGGCTACCTTGATCGCAAAATGGTTTCATACTCGCCAATACTACAAGTGACGTTTCTCTTACTCTCGCTCTCTCTCTCTTGGCTTCTGCGAACAAACACTGTCTCACAGAGAAGAGAGAGGTAAATGTGGACGTGACCTGACCTCAAAGTGCGTCTGCTCTTTTACTCAGTATCCAGAAGAGCACTGTTCCTTCATGGTCAGCCTAGATGAGAGCTACATACCAAGATCCTATGAGGAAGCAGTTAAAGATAAAGAATGGAAGGAGTCAGTTGGTGCTGAGGTAAGTGCAATGATCAAGAATGACACATGGTATGAAAGTGAGTTGCCAAAAGGGAAGAAGGCAGTGACCAGTAGATGGATCTTTACTATAAAATACTTGGCGAATGGAAAGATTGATAGAAAGAAAACCAGATTGGTTGCAAGGGGCTTCACTCAAACCTATGGAGAAGATTATGTGGATACCTTTGCACCAGTTGCAAAACTTCACACTATTAGGATCATCCTATCTCTTGCGGTTAATCTTGAGTGGGGTCTATGGCAAATGGATGTGAAGAATGCTTTTATTCAAGGAGAACTCGAAGATGAGGTCTACATGCACCCTCCACCAGGCCTAGAGCACTTAGTGAAAAAGGAAATGTGCTCCGGCTCAAGAAGGCAATCTATGGTCTTAAACAATCTCCTAGAGCATGGTACAACAAGCTGAGCACCACTCTCAATGGCAAAGGGTTCAAGAAATCTGAACTGGACCATACCTTGTTCACTCTTCTGACCACATCAGGTATAGTTGTCCTTCTTGTGTATGTTGATGATATCATCATCACAGGAAGTGACAAGGCAGGTATCCAATCCACTAAAGACTTCCTTAAATCTGTGTTTGAAATTAAAGACTTGGGAGAGATGAAATACTTTCTTGGCATTGAGATATGTAGGTCCAAGGAAGGTTTGTTTCTGTCCCAAAGAAAGTATACACTTGATATCTTGAAAGATGCAGGGAAACATGGAGGGAAGACAGCAAAGATGCCACTAGAGGATGGGTACAAGGTTCCTCGTGAGGGGGAGATTGAAGACAACCGGCCATTCCATGATCCTAAGCTTTATAGAAAGCTTGTTGGTAAGTTGATCTATCTTACCATTACCCCGACCTGATATATGTTTTGCTGTGAATCAGGTGAGTCAACACATGCAAGTCCCAAAGTAACACCATTGGCAAATGGTTGAGAGGATCCTGATGTATCTAAATGGATCACCAAACCTTGGAGTATGGATGGGATGCAATAAGAGCACTGAAGTGGTGGGCTATTGTGACGCGGATTGGGCAGGAGATAGGCTGGATAGGAAGTCAACCACTGGATATTGTACCTTCATAGGTGGGAACCTAGTTACCTGGAAGAGCAAGAAGCAGAAGGTGGTCTCCTTTTCCAGTGCTGAAGCTGAGTATAGGGCAATGTTGAAGCTTTCAAACGAGCTGGTGTGAATCAAAGTCATCTTGAAGCATGTGGAGGTTGATCAGTCTACACCAATGACTATGCATTATGATAATCAAGCAGCGATTCATATAGCTTCCAGCTCAGTCTTCCATGAAAGAACCAAGCACATTGAGGTCGATTGCCACAAGGTGAGACAGATGATTGGGTTGGGTGTAACCTTGCCGTGCTACACAAGGAGTGAGGATCAGTTGGCGGATGTGTTTACAAAGGCTGCTAGACAGAAGACAATGGAGTCCATCCATGTAAGGTTGGGGCTCATTGATCTAACCCAACTTAGCTAATCCCCTGCTATGAGGTCTCTACTCTTTTTCCCTCATCAAAGGGTTTTATCCCAAAAAGGGTTTTCTCTTTGGTGAGGTTTTAATGAGGGAGATCTCATAGCCTTCCAAGCTTGACTTGTTCCATATGGTCAAGCTTGAGGGGGAGTGTTAAGTTGAGGCATCTATCTTGGGGTTAATTAGAAAGAAGAGAGAAGAAGGGTTTGGGTCGACCTTGTCCATACAAGGCCGTACAGGCCGTACAAGGCCGTACAAGGCCGTACAGGCCGTACAAGGTCGACCAAAAGCATTCATCCAGGTTTTACCTTCCGGGTGAAACCAAAGTGACTCAAGGTGATTCTGCGGCATGGTGATGCGCCCCTAGGATTCTCTTTGGTTGATGGGAGTGGATAGATCCTTGCAAGAACGAATCTGAGACTCAAGTTCTTCAAGGTTGTGGATCGATTGGTGACACAAGAGGGATGATAAGATCTCTTGATACTCCTAGATGAATAACTCGGATATAACACACCAAGCAAACACCCTTAGGTTTCCTGGATACTACACACCAGAAGAACTCGACAACTTGTCTTAGAGAGAGAGCCGTCAAGAAGAAAAAGAATACTCGTTGATTAAAGGATGGATGATTACAATAGGGTTTAGAGACCCATTTAAATAAAGAGAAACCGAGAACATGCTCTCTAGGGTTTCGGAAATAAGCAAAAAGGATACTATAGTTTAACTTTAACATAAGCTTTAAAATGACATAAAAATGTAAACTTCTTTAGCCTTGGACCGAGAATAGGGCCTAAGTGATGTGAAGACAAGTTGTGGCCTCGTTAAAAACCTTCCTCCGAAAAACCTCGTGGGACAAAACCAAAAGCAAGGAAAAGAGCATGCACCCCATGTCTTGCCTAGACACTAACTCAGCTTGATGTAGAGATGGCTTGAATTGTGATCAAGACATCTCGGATCAGACCTTGTCCAAGACTTTCTTGTTGTGGATGTGAAGTGAGTAATCCAACAACATTCTCTTTAAGCTTCTTGACTCTGGAACGAGTCATGGGACCTTCAGGAATGGCTAGAGGATCATCACCAGGCTGCTGGTGCAATGTGGCTTCATGTGGCTCATCTAGACTCTCCTTGTTCTCCTTAGTGATCCGGTCCATGATCACATCATCCCCTCCCTCTTGAAAAGGATTTGTCCTCAAATCAGGTTCATCTACAGCAAAAGGAGCCAAGTCAGTGACATTGAAGCTATTTGATACATCATACTTACCTTGGAGATCAAGTTTGTAGGTATTGTCATTGATCTTGTGGATGATCTCGAAAGGTCCATCAACCCTTGGCATCAACTTGGACTTCCTCTCGTTGGGGAACCTATCCTTCCTCAGGTGCAACCAAACTTGGTCACCTACTTCAAAGGTTCGCACACGTCTCCCTTTGTTGGCTTGCTTCTCATAAAGCTTGGTTTTCTGCTCAATGTTTTGTCTAGCCTTCTCATGGATTCGTTGGACCATCTCTGCTTTCTTCTTGCCATCTAGTCTGATCCTTTCACACTCAGGTAAAGGCATTAGATCCAAAGGAGAGGTGGGATTGAACCCATAAACAATCTCAAAAGGTGAATACTTAGAAGCAGAATGCATAGCATGGTTGTATGCAAATTCACAGTGTGGTAAGTATTCTTCCCATGTCCTTAAGTTCTTTTTAATGAATGCACGCAGGAGTGTTCCTAAGGTTCTATTAACCACTTCAGTTTGTCCATCAGTTTGCGGATGACAAGTAGTAGAAAACAACAGTTTAGTGCCTACCTTAGACCAAAGTGTCTTCCAGAAGTAACTAAGAAACTTAGTGTCCCTATCAGAAACTATAGTTCTAGGCATGCCATGCAAACGAACAACTTCTTTAAAGAACAGGTTAGCAACATGCAATGCATCATCAGTCTTATGACATGCTATGAAATGTGCCATCTTAGAGAACCTATCAACAACAACAAAGATTGAGTCCTTTCCGGTTCTAGTCCTAGGCAATCCTACAACAAAGTCCATGGAAATGTCATTCCAGGGATGGTGTGGAATGGGTAAAGGAGTATACAAACCCTGGGATTGGACTTGGGACTTGGCATGCTTGCAAGTAGCACACCTCCCACAGATTCTCTCCACATCTCTCTTCATATGCGGCCAATAGAAGTGATCCTGCGAAACTTTTAAGGTCTTGGCAATCCCAAAGCGCCCATTACACTGCCCCCATGGGATTCCCTGACAAAAAGATCTCTCAAAGAGCAGTTAGGCACACATAACCTATTGTCATAAAACAAGTAGCCTTCTTGTCTAAAGTAATGCCCTGCAGCAAACTTCTCACAAGAAGCGTAAGCTTCCTTGAAATCATGGTCAGTATCATACATATCTTTTATCTGCTCAAATCCAAGCAACTTAGCATCTAGAGTGGTCAAGAGAACATACCTACGAGATAGTGCATCAGCAACTATGTTCTCCTTACCTTGTTTATACTTGATCACGTATGGGAAGGTCTCAATGAAATCAACCCACCTTGCGTGTCTCTTGCTAAGCTTACTCTGCCCTTTTAGATACTTTAGGGACTCATGATCAGTGTGTATGACAAACTCCTTGGGCCACAAGTAATGTTGCCACGTTTGTAATGCCCTCACCAAGGCATAGAGTTCTTTGTCATAGGTTGCATAGTTGAGAGTGGCTCCTCCAAGCTTCTCACTGAAGTAGGCTATAGGTTTCCTATCCTGCATCAATACAGCACCAATTCCAATTCCTGAGGCATCACATTCAATTTCAAAAGTTTTAGTAAAGTCAGGAAGCATAAGAAGAGGTGATTGAGTAAGCTTCTCTTTTAGGCTCTAGAAAGCCTTCTCTTGTTCTTCTCCCCACTTGAATCCAACATCCTTCTTTATCTCTTCAGTCAAGGGAGCTGCAATGGTGCTAAAGTCTCTCACAAATCGCCTATAGAACCCAGCAAGCCCATGGAAACTCCTCACTTCTCCTACTGTGGTTGGACTCGGCCAGTCTTTGATGGCTTTGCTCTTCTCCTCATCGACCTTAACTCCATCTGCACTCACAACAAAGCCTAGGAAAACCAAGTTATCCGTGCAAAAGGTGCACTTCTTCAAGTTGGCATAAAGCTTTTCATTTCTTAAAACATTCAGGACAGCCCAAGATGTTCTAGATATTCTTCTAAGTTCTTGCTATATACTAAGATGTCATCAAAGTATACTACAACAGAAATGCATATGAATGACCTAAGAACATGATTCATTAACCTCATGAATGTACTAGGTGCATTGGTTAATCCAAATGGCATAACTAACCACTCATATAATCCATGTTTAGTTTTGAATGCAGTTTTCCATTCATCTCCTTCTTTCATCCTAATCTGATGATAACCACTTTTTAAATCTATCTTAGAAAAGATGCAAGAACCATGCAATTCATCAAGCATATCATCAAGTCTAGGGATAGGATGGCGATACTTCACTGTGATGTTGTTGATTGATCTACAATCAACACACATTCGCCATGTACCATCCTTCTTAGGCACTAGGAGCACTGGTACAGCACATGGGCTCAAACTCTCTCGGATATAGCCCTTCTCCATGAGTTCCTCTACTTGTCTTTGCAACTCCTTGGTCTCAACCGGGTTGGTTCTGTATGCTGGACGGTTTGGAAGTGTAGATCCTGGAACAAAGTCTATCTGGTGCTCAATCCCTCTCAAAGGTGGTAAACCAATGGGATTGTCCTCTGGAAATACATCTTGAAACTCCTGCAAAAGAGAAACCATCTCACTCGGATACACCGGTGTAGAATCTGTTAGGTTCAAAAGAGTTTTCTTAAACACAAGTAAAATAGCAGATTGTTTAGAGTAGAGAGTTCTTTTGATATCACCCATGTTAGCATAGAAGTTTGGCTGCTTAGTTCCAGCCGATTTTAGATCAATCTCCTTCTTCTTTTGGAGTTGAATCTGATCTTGTTGTACTTCCTTAGGTGTCAAGGCCGTACAAGGCCGTACAGGCCGTTCAGGCCGTACAGGCCGTACAAGGTCGACCAAAAGCATTCGTCCAGTTTTTACCTTCCGGGTGAAACCAAAGTGACTCAAGGTGATTCTGCGGCATGGTGATGCGCCCCTAGGATGCTCTTTGGTTGATGGGAGTGGATAGATCCTTGAAAGAACGAATCAGAGACTCAAGTTCTTCAAGGTTGTGAATCGATTGGTGACACAAGAGGGATGATAAGATCTCTTGATACTCCTAGATGAATAACTCGGATATAACACACCAAGCAAACACCCTTAGGTTTCCTGGATACTACACACCAGAAGAACTCGACAACTTGTCTTTGAGAGAGAGCCGTCAAGAAGAAAAAGAATACTCGTTGATTAAAGGATGGATGATTACAATAGGGTTTAGAGACCCATTTAAATAAAGAGAAACCGAGAACATGCTCTCTAGGGTTTCGGAAATAAGCAAAAAGGAAACTATAGTTTAACTTTAACATAAGCTTTAAAATGACATAAAAATGTAAACTTCTTTAGCCTTGGACCGAGAATAGGGCCTAAGTTGATGCAACCCTGATCAGCTATACAACCTTGGACGAGCTGAAACCAGCTGAAGTTACTAAGGATGAGCTGAACCAGCTGGATGAGATGAGTGACTTAGCGCTGGACGAGCTGGATGAGAGTGACACAGAATCAGGAGCTGGAAAGGAGCTGATTGAGAGTGACACTGAACCAGGAGCTAGAAAGGAGCTGAGTGAGAGTGACACTGATCCAGGAGCTGGAAGAGAGGCTGCTTGGCCCAAACTTGTTGCTGATTCTGATCTGCCTTTCTCAGCCCAAAATAAATTCAAAACCAAGTTAAAGATCCATTATCATTTGCTGATGGGCCAGACACGAAATTCAAGTCCAAGAACCCATCTGAAGCTGTTTTGGATCAAGTGGCCCAAGAAGAAGTGTTGCAGCCCATGGGCAGTTCATAACAGATTCATATTGGGTTTGTTTCAAACCAAATTCGACCAGCCCTTTTTCCAATCCATTTCAAGTCTATTCTCAGCAAGAATACCAAGAAGGAGTCAAAAAGAAGTCTTGGTCGTGGCATGCCAAGAGTCATTCCAGAAATACACTTATTCTGGTCCAAAGCCAAGTCCACATTCCTAGTTTCTAAATTTCTTAATTTCTACAATTTGTCTTTTCATTTCTACAACTTGTAAGTCCTATATAAGGGGATGCACGACCAGAATAAGATTCATTCACCTTTTTTATCAAAAACTACTTCTGAAACTGTGAATCCTTTGTTCATCTTTGAACATCGAACAAATGGAGTTCATTCTCTGCAAGAAAAACCTGTCTTTGATCAAAAACAGAGTTCATTCTCTTGATCAAGGACACATCTACACAAGTGTTGATCAATCCACAGATCTTCACTGAAGTTCATCAACCATTTCGACTTCTATCCATCAGAACCATCATCATCCATCATCCAAACCATCAGATCAACCTTCAAAAGAATCAGGGACAAAGGATCTCGTCCTAAGGGGTCCATCATAAGTGATGTGAAGACAAGTTGTGGCCTCGTTAAAAACCTTCCTCCGGAAAACCTCGTGGGACAAAACCAAAAGCAAGGAAAAGAGCATGCACCCCATGTCTTGCCTAGACACTAACTCAGCTTGATGTAGAGATGGCTTGAATTGTGATCAAGACATCTCGGATCAGACCTTGTCCAAGACTTTCTTGTTGTGGATGTGAAGTGAGTAATCCAACAACATTCTCTTTAAGCTTCTTGACTCTGGAACGAGTCATGGGACCTTCAGGAATGGCTAGAGCATCATCACCAGGCTGCTGGTGCAATGTGGCTTCATGTGGCTCATCTAGACTCTCCTTGTTCTCCTTAGTGATCCGGTCCATGATCACATCACATGGTAAACTTATCCAACCGTTGGAAAGGAAGAAGCTCTCCGCGTGGACAGGCTGGCACAAGGCTGGAAAGGATCAGCATCTTGTCAAAGATGCTGATTCCATTTACTGGGGCAGGAAGCCTCCTTTTCAAATAAGCGCGCCCCTGGTTAATCTGAGCCACACCTTTCCTTGCTTTACTTTCTGAAAACCCTTGTAGCTCTCTCTATATAAACGAACCCCTTGAGGATGAATAAATCATACAGTTCTCTCTACACTTTCGAGTCTCATAATGTTCTTCATAGTCTTTCATTAATCTTCTTAGTTCTTAGTCTAAACCGAGTCTTTCTTTCATCAAATATCTTTCTAGTCTTGTTCTTGTTACTTATTCGTCTAAGATCTTAAAAGATCTTAGCTTATAGCTACTGTGAAATTGCAGTGTTAGAAAGAGAGATTTTAGAGAGAGTTTATTGCTGGGGAATGAAGAACATGAAGAACAAGAGAGAGAGAGAGAGAGAGAGATTTTGGAATTGTAAAAGAGAGAGAAGGGGAGAAATGGTTTCCTTAGATTAATTATGTCTGCTTACAGTCTTTAAATAGACAGAATACACAGATGCAAGTTGACAAGGAAATACAATAAACAAATGAGAGAGAACAAGACAAAGGGCTCTTGCAGCTGAAGTGAAAGTGACAGCTCCTAATTGGTCCCCAATTGATTCTCTGCCTCACCAGACCAGATCAGACATGTGACTCTTCCTCCCAACGTCTCTCTCTGCTTCTGGACAAGGAAATATGTGCTCCAGACCCTTTGAATAAGTTTCTGGTCAACTTCCCTCTATTTCTTTCCTTGCACCCTAAGTTACGTCAGAGACTGTATGGTCCAATTTTCTTCTTCATCTCGCATGCTCCTCTTTCTAGCTTCTCATCTCTTTGTCATTAATTACTTCATGTCAACACTCCCCCTCAAGCTTGACCATAGGGACTGGTCAAGCTTGGAAACCATGAAGCATTCCCTCATTAAAACCTTTAGCCTAGCAAAACCTCATGGGATAAAAACCAAGCCAAGGAAAAAGAGTAGAACACTTCATGGCAAGAGGATCAGTGACATGAAAGGTCTATGAGTCCAAGCTTAGGATGACTGAACTCACAAACCTTGCTGCTGGCTGCCTTAGTGAATATATCAGCCAGTTGATCTTCACTTCTTGTATAGCATGGAAGTATCACTTGCTGTTCCACTGCTTGTCTCACCTTGTGGCAGTCCACTTCTATATGTTTTGTTCTCTCATGGAAGACTGAGTTTGATGCAATGTGTATAGCCGCCTGATTATCACAATGCATTGTCATAGGTGTAGTGATCTCTATACTCAAGTCCCTTAGCAGTCCCTTGATCCATATGAGTTCACTAGTTAGCTTCCTCATAGATCGGTACTCTGCCTCAGCACTTGAGCAAGATACCAATTTCTGCTTCTTGCTCTTGCATGTGACTAAATTTCCTCCAATAAAGGTGCAATAGCCGGTTGTTGATCTCCTATCAACTCTGTCTCCAGCCCAATCAGCATCACAATATCCCACAATCTCTGTGCTTCCATTGCAACCCATCCATACGCCTTGACCTGGAGCTTCCCTCAGATATCTTAATATCCTCTCAACCATGTTCCAATGGTGTACCTTAGGCTCCTGCATGTGTTGACTCACTTGATTCACAGCAAAGCAAATGTCTGGTCTTGTGATGGTCAGATAGATGAGTTTTCCCACCATTCTTCTATACTTCTTGACATCATCAAATGGAGTGTTCTCAAACTCCCCCTCTCGCAGTACTTTATAACCCTCTTCAAGGGGTGTTTTTGCTGGTCTTCCTCCAAGATTTCCTGCCTCACTCAACAGATCCATAGCATACTTCCTTTGAGACAGAAACAATCCTTCTTTGGATCTGCACACTTCAATACCAAGAAAGTACTTGAGCTCTCCAAGATCCTTGATATCAAATACTGATTTCAGAAAGGCCTTAGTTGCCTGAATCCCTTCCTTGTCACTCCCTGTGAGGATAATATCATCAACATAAATCAAGATAACAACAATGCCTTTTGTACCAGGCAGTGTGAAGAGAGTATGATCCGCCTCTGACTTTCTAAACCCTCTTCCATTCAATGTGGTGCTTAGCTTGTGATACCAAGCCCTTGGTGATTGCTTCAAACCATAAATTGCTTTCTTCAGCCTCAACACATTTCCTGGTTTGACTAGATGCTCTAAACCAGGAGGAGGATTCATGTACACCTCATCTTCTAACTCTCCTTGTAAGAAAGCATTCTTCACATCCATTTGCCATAAATCCCATTCCAAGTTAGTGGCAATTGAGAAAATAATCCTGATGGTGTGAAGCTTTGCTACTGGTGCAAATGTGTCAATGTAATCCTCCCCATATGTCTGAGTGAATCGCCTTGCTACCAGCCTTGTCTTACGCCTCTCCACCTTTCCATTTGCCAAATATTTGATTGTGAAAACCCACTTGCTTGTCACTGCCTTCTTGCCTTTTGGGAGCTCAGCTTCATACTAAATGTCATTGACTATCATAGCATTGGTTTCATTTCCAACAGAGTCTCTCCACTCTTCAAGCTCCATTGCCTCTTCATATGATCTTGGAATATATTCCTGATCCAATTCCCCAATGAACACTTGATGTTCCTCTGGATACTGAGCAAGAGAGCACACTGCTCTTATTGGATGAGCCACTGCTTCAGCATTGAAATAAACTCTTGTGTTCATCTAGTTTGATGCAGGTTTCTTAATTCTGGTACTTCTTCTTAGTGGCTGGACCTGATTTGTTTCTTCTTCTTCATCAGATTCTGTTACATCATTCTGATGCAAAGGTTCTTGTTGTTCTTGTTGCCTTTCATCCTGATCATGAGTTTCTTGTTGATTCCCCCCTTCAGGATCAGGATGAATAGCTTCCACAGCTTCATCAACCCCATTTTCATCAACTACAGTCTCTGGACCAGGTTCAGCTTCAGGAGGATTCCTCCTTGTTTCTTGGCTCTCCTGAGGCATGCCAATACTGTTGAGATGAAGCAGTAATAAGCAAGAAACACTTTGATCTGACTTTACTTGTGAGACAAGCATGTCCGTACAACCTAGGGTTTATTGTGTGTCTTGCACGTCAAGAAAAGAAGGGAGCAGACCTAAGAGGGTTCCAGAAGTCCCTGCTCGTTTTATCTAAGGCAGTGAAGATGTTTTGAATAGCAAAGAAGTGGGAACACATGTGAAGAAGGGAATCAGGCCGTTGGGGACCAGTCACTGTCCCTGCTCTGGTTCTGGTCCACGACAGTGGGACAGTTTGGACTGTTCTTCCCCCCTCCTTTGTTTATTGTTTATCTTGTCCTCTTGTCTAGCTTATTTTATTATTTCTGGTCTGGAAGCCCTTGTTTGTTTCTCTTTAAATAGACCACCTAATGTAACCATCTAAAGTAAAGGAAATAAATCTATTCTGAAAGTTTATCAGAGTTCAGGCCGTGGGTTGTGTGAGAAGCTTCAACCTCAAAAGGTTCGGACTGATCTTGTAATAACAAGGAGAAGAGAAGACTTGATGAGAGAATAAGATTGTGGAAGAGACTAAGAGAATAATGAGACTAAAGAGAGATTCGTGAGACTTGATGAACCAGAGACTAAGAGAGTGAAGAACAGAGATTTAGAACCCAGAAAAGAATAGGAAGGAGGAGGGGAAACCCCACTCTCTCACTTAATTCGTTTACAATTGATAATGAGGCTTTTATAGGCAATACAAGAAGCAAACATTAACCTATATCTAAGGGCTCATAAAGCCTAAGAGAATGGACGGTTTAGATGAAGTCAGATGGTCTTCATACAGGCTGGAGACAGCCTGGGCGCGCCTAGGAAAGCTTGGCCAGGAATAGGCCAGCAATGCACATGAACCTGGCCAATGATCAGTCCAAGTTCATTCCTTCTTTTGGATAAGCATCTTGAGAGCATATTCCTCTTATCCATCTCGTCCCAAATGATCCCTTGCCTCCTTAGCTTCAATCAGTCACAAGGGATTCGAATTGCTTTGGTTTAAAGTGATCAAACCAAAGACAAACCCAAAACTGCTTTATTTCTCGACCGTACGGACTGTGTATGGACCACCCGTCCGTACACCTTGACCCGGATTTTGCACATTGCCAAAACTCACCCAAAAGTCGAACCAGGAAGTGTTTTGGGTCGACCATGTCCGTACAATCCGTACAAGGCCGTACAGGCCGTACAACTGGCCATACAGGCCGTACGACTGTCCGTACAGTCGACCCTATTTTTGCACATTCGCCCAATGGCTCCCAAATCTTCCAAAACACTTCCTTCTTGATCATAAGCCCTTCTTAAACCTTGTTCTTGCTCAGCATAAGCTTCTGGACCCTCTTTAGTCCTTGATCAGACTTCTAATGGGTTTTGGCCCTAACTTTGCACATGGCCTTTAGTGGTCCATTTCTCACTTCAGGTTTAACACTCCCCCTCAAGCTTGAATCTATAGATCCTGAGTCAAGCTTGGAACCCTGAAGTCACTCCTCATTAAAAACCTTATGAGAGAAAACCCTCCTTAGGGATAAAACCCTCATAAGGAAAAGAGTAAGCTCCTTCAAGGCCTAGGGATTGGCCATTGAGCCCTTGTGCCTTAGAACCAGTGTGGTTGGACACAAAGGACTCTGGATCGTGGCCTAAACTCGTGCAGCCAACAAAAAAAAGGCTTGCACCCTCATAGAACTCGGCTTGACCTCTTCATTGACCCAAAACAACCTCATTTGGTCGAATGTAAAGTTTTTGGGTCAACTTGGTCCGTACAGATTCGTACGGTCCGAGTACATCTGTCAGTACCAAATCTGTATGGCCTCGCCCTAACTTTACACATAATCATCTTCAGTGAGGTTCAAGCACTGGTAATGGTACCTGATATTAGAATGAAGAAGAAAAATGCTAGTGATCGAGTTCACACTGGCATGTCTCAGGAAAAGGGGTGTAAATTCCTAACCATGAAGAATTTGATCATGAAACCAATTGCCCTACATTCTACACTCATCAAGGGCACGCGGCGAATTGGAATCAGTCCAAAAGGAGTTATGGTTTGGAAGTTATACCAGTTACAAGTTGCAGGTGTTCTGCTGCCCGCCCCTTTGTGTAGAGATCATGCTGATTTAAGGTTGCTTAAAGAGCAAGCTTACCTTGGAATGCAAGACAAGGAGTGGCACGCCTAAGAAACCAACTTGACTTCTAGAAGGAAGCTGGATGAGTGGATTGTCACTATTCAAGAGGGAAGGGAATTCAAATTTGAATGGAGATACAAGATCTACAAGACAAAATCATTAAGCATGGTTTATTGTTTCTTCTTTCTGTCTGATTGAGTGTCCTTAAATAAGGATTGTATCTGAACAATTGAATGCAAGGAAAAACATTTCCTCTCTTACTCTCTCTCTCTTTTACACGGATCACTCTCTCTCTCTCTCTCTCTCTTGGTTACTCTCTTCACTTGTTCTTCATTATTCTTCATTTACTTACATGGTATCAGAGCTTTAAGCTCCTGATTTCCTAATACACTTCCGCAATATCACTCTATTTACTCTTCCCTTTCACTTAAACCAATCAAAAGTTCATTTCTCTCTTTATCTACAAGAAGAAGATGGAGCAGCAACAATACAAGACTGTTATGATTCCGGCTACCCTAAAGGGAGCTAACTACATTACCTGGTCAAGACTGGCTAGGACTGCACTTGGAGGAAGAGGCTTATGGGGGCATGTCACTACAAGTGAGGCACCAAAGCAAACCGGCCAAGGAGCTAGCGGCAAGGAGATAGTGGTGAAAGATGAAGGCAAATGGGAACAAGAAAATCTCATGGTGCTGTCTATTCTGCAGAGCTCACTTGACACGCCTATAATGGAAGCTTACTCCCACTGTGAAACAGCAAAACAGCTTTGGGATAGCTTACAAAAGGTCTATGGTAACACTTCAAACCTTACTAGAATTTTTGAAGTAAAGAGGGCCCTTAATAATATGCAGCAAGAAGAAATGGATCTTACCAAGCATCTTGGCAAGTACAGCCAACTCTGGTCAGAGCTTGAAATGCTAAGACCAAGCTCCTCTGACCCTGCTGTCCTTGAAGAGAGGCGTGAGCAGGATAAAGTGTTTGGACTACTCCTCACACTCAATCCAAGCTTCAGTGACCTTCTCAAGCACATCCTTCGGTCCAAGGAACTACCAAGTTATGATGAGGTATGCTCTCAGCTGCAGAAGGAGCTAGGTTCAGAAGGTTTATTTGGTGGAAAAGGGGAGCTAACCATGGTCCACAAGGCTGAGAAGATGGAGGAACTCACAGCCAACAAGGCTTACTTCAAATCAAGAGGTGGTGGAGGAAATAAACAAGTTTCCTGTGAGCATTGCAAGAAGGAGGGTCACTCCAAAACCAACTGCTGGATTCTCCATCCTCATCTCAGACCTACCTCTGGCAACAGATACAACAGACCTAAGGCTCATGAAGCTAGAGCTCTAGAAGGGTCACAATCAAATAATGCAGTTTTGAGCATGGGAGGAGATGGGAGAGCTATGGCAGCAGCCTCACATGCGGTTGGGTCAGGATCTCAAACCACTCCTCAGCCAGCCAATGATGACACCTTCATCCGCAAGTCAGACTTTGAGGCTCTCATAAAGGCTATCAATGCCAATTCTGGTAACCTTAGTAGTTATGCTTTAAAATCTATTCTAAATTCATCTGAACCTACTAAGCCTTTGATAGTTGACTCAGGAGCTACACATCACATGATTAGAGATGTAAAACTCATAAGTAATGTCAAACCGGCTCTAGGTAGTGTTTTGATAGCAAATGGAGATAGTATACCAATTAAAGGCATAGGAAGTCTGAATCTATTTGATAAGGAATCTCAAGCTCTTTATTTACCTACTTTTACCTCTAACCTATTGTCTGTAAAGAAGGCTACTAATGATCTCAATTGCAATGTGATTTTTAGTCCTAATGAAGTGTGCTTTCAGGATATTAAGACTAATAAGGTGCTGGGAAAAGGTGTGAGCAAAGGAGAGCTATATGTCCTTGAAGACACCAAGAATATATCACATTTACCTTATGCTTTTAAATCTACTTCTGCATTATCTACTGATGTGTTATGGCATGCTAGATTAGGTCACCCTCATTCTAGAGCTTTAGCACTGATGTTACCCAATTTATCTTTTAAAAATGAAAGCTGTGAAGCTTGTATCCTTGGGAAACATTGCAAGTCTGTTTTTCCTAAGTCCTTGACTATCTATGAAAATTGCTTTGATTTAATTCACTCTGATGTTTGGACTGCTCCTTGTGTATCTAGAGAAAGCCATAAATACTTTGTTACATTCATAGATGAAAAATCAAAGTTTACTTGGTTAACCTTAATTCAAAGCAAAGATAGAGTTTTAGAAGCATTTATAAACTTTCAAAACTATGTGACTAACCATTTCAACTCTAAGATTAAAATTTTTAGGTCAGATAATGGTGGAGAATACACAAGCCATGCCTTCAAAAATCACTTGGCCAAACATGGGATCATCCACCAAACTAGCTGTCCTTACACCCCTCAACAAAATGGTGTGGCTGAGAGGAAGAATCGGCATCTGATGGAAGTAGCAAGAAGCATGATGTTCCACACTAATGTCCCTAAAAGATTTTGGGGTGATGCTGTGGTTGCAGCATGCTACTTGATCAATAGGATTCCTACAAAGATACTCCAAGATAAATCTCCATTTCAGGTATTACACAAAACTAACCCTCCAATAGATCACTTACGTGTGTTTGGATGTGTGTGCTTTGTTCTGGTACCAGGTGAACAAAGAAACAAGCTAGATCCTAAAAGTGTCAAGGCAATGTTCATTGGCTATTCCCACACACAAAAAGGGTACAAATGCTACTGCCCGGAATCTAGGAGAGTTCTAGTATCAAGGGATGTGAAGTTTGTTGAGGAAAAAGGGTTCTATGAGGAAAAGAGCTGGGAAGACCTCAAAGATTTGCCCCACGGAGGATCAGATAGGGCTACCAACCTTCGGATCATCATGGAAAGTCTAGGAATCAGTCCCTCAGCACCTAAAAACCCCATGGATACTTCAGCTGATGGTGAACCAAGTCTTGATCAACTTGTTGAAACGGTCCATCCTGATCCTGAGGGGGGCAATGAGACTGAATCATCCCAACAAGAAGATGATTCAACCACAACACATGACATACATGATCAAGATGGAGCTGCTGATTTTGATCAGGCCAGTAGAGAACAAGGATTGGAAGAGGAGCAACAGATTCAACCATTAAGAAGAAGCGCTAGAATAAAGCAAGTGGTAGAGGAGCAACAGATTCAACCATTAAGAAGAAGCGCTAGAATAAGACAAGTGTACTTCAACAGCAATGCAGTGGCTCATCCTATCCAAGCAACTTGTTCTTTGGCAAGTTATCCTCAAGAGCATGCAGTCTTCTTAGCTAATCTCGATCAAGACTTCATTCCAAAGACCTATGAAGAGGCTATGGAGGATGAAGAATGGAGGGAATCAGTGGGAGCTGAGATGGGTGCTATGGAAAGAAATGACACATGGTTTGAGGCTGAGTTACCTAAAGGCAAGAAAGCAGTGACCAGCCGGCTTCTCTTCACTATCAAGTACCAGGCCAATGGAAAACCAGAGAGAAAGAAGACAAGGTTGGTTGCAAGAGGATACACTCAGGTCTATGGAGAAGACTATCTTGATACATTTGCTCCAGTAGCCAAGCTTCACACCATAAGGATTATAATATCAGTGGCTGTGAACCTTGAATGGGATTTGTGGCAAATGGATGTCAAGAATGCATTTCTACAAGGAGAACTGGAAGATGAGGTCTATATGAGACCACCACCAGGCCTAGAAGACATGGTAAAACCAGGTAATGTCTTGAGATTGAAGAAGGCCATCTATGGCCTAAAGCAGTCACCTAGAGCTTGGTATCACAAGCTAAGTACAACTCTCAATGGAAGAGGATTTATCAAGTCAGAAGCTGATCACACACTCTTCACTCTCACAACCCAACAAAGTATTGTGGTAATCCTTATCTATGTTGATGACATAATCATCACTGGAAATGACAAGGAAGGTATCATCTCTACTAAAGCTTTTCTTAAGTCTATTTTTGATATTAAAGATTTGGGTGAGCTAAAGTACTTTCTAGGAATAGAAATATGCCGATCCACGGAGGGGCTGTTTCTATCCCAAAGAAAGTACACACTTGATCTATTAGATGAGGCAGGAAAGCTTGGAGGAAGAATAGCCAAGACACCACTTGAGGAAGGATACAAAGCTGTACGTGAGGGGGAGTTTGAAGATGAACCATTTGGAGACTTTAAACTCTATAGAAGGATGGTGGGGAAGCTTATCTATCTAACCATCACTAGACCAGATATCTCCTTTGCTGTGAATCAAGTTAGCCAACACATGCAAGGTCCCAAAGTTCATCATTGGAATATGGTGGAAAGGATCTTAAGGTACCTAAGGAAAGCTCCGGGACAAGGTGTATGGATGGGATGCAACAAGAGCACAGAGATAGTGGGATATTGTGATGCAGATTGGGCTGGTGATAGAATGGATAGGAGATCTATCACAGGCTACTGTACCTTCATTGGAGGCAACTTAGTCACTTGGAAGAGCAAGAAGCAAAAGATTGTGTCATGTTCAAGTGCTGAAGCAGAATATAGGGCCATGAGGAAGCTTACAAGTGAGCTCATTTGGATCAGGAATCTGCTAAGAGACTTGGGCATAGAGACAACAACACCAATCACAATGCACTGCGATAACCAGGCAGCTATCCATATAGCATCCAACTCAGTCTTCCATGAGAGAACCAAACACATTGAAGTGGACTGCCATAAAGTGAGACAAGCCGTGGAGCAGAAGATCATTCTCCCTTGCTATACCAGAAGTGAGGACCAGCTAGCTGATATATTCACTAAGGGAGCAAGCAGTAAGGTCTGTGAGTTCATTCACCCAAAATTGGGACTCATAGACCTATCCAGAGCATGATCTCCTCTCACCATAAAGCATCTACTCTTTTTCCTTGTGTGATTTTATCCCATAGGGTTTTACATACAAGGTTTTAATGAGGGATGTCTTTATGGTGCTTCCAAGCTTAACCATACCTTATGGTCAAGCTTGAGGGGGAGTATTAGAATGAAGAAGAAAAATGCTAGTGATCGAGTTCACACTGGCATGTCTCAGGAAAAGGGGTGTAAATTCCTAACCATGAAGAATTTGATCATGAAACCAATTGCCCTACATTCTACACTCATCAAGGGCACGCGGCGAATTGGAATCAGTCCAAAAGGAGTTATGGTTTGGAAGTTATACCAGTTACAAGTTGCAGGTGTTCTGCTGCCCGCCCCTTTGTGTAGAGATCATGCTGATTTAAGGTTGCTTAAAGAGCAAGCTTACCTTGGAATGCAAGACAAGGAGTGGCACGCCTAAGAAACCAACTTGACTTCTAGAAGGAAGCTGGATGAGTGGATTGTCACTATTCAAGAGGGAAGGGAATTCAAATTTGAATGGAGATACAAGATCTACAAGACAAAATCATTAAGCATGGTTTATTGTTTCTTCTTTCTGTCTGATTGAGTGTCCTTAAATAAGGATTGTATCTGAACAATTGAATGCAAGGAAAAACATTTCCTCTCTTACTCTCTCTCTCTTTTACACGGATCACTCTCTCTCTCTCTCTCTCTCTCTTGGTTACTCTCTTCACTTGTTCTTCATTATTCTTCATTTACTTACACCTGATACATTATCCCAAAGGTGCATCAGTACCTATCAAGTATATCCACAAGAAAAAGAAACTTAGGCACACCTCAAAACAATGAAACCAAACCAGAGATTCTAGCAACTTAGACATTCTTCTAAATGAAGCAAGATATCAATGATGGTTTCTACTAAGGCAATAGCACTAGAACTTATTCCATTTTAACCATAACAACCAGAGCCAATCTATTCAAGCATTTAAGAACCATTCCGAGATTTAAGAAGAAATGATGAATGACATGAATTGAATTGAGTTCAAGTTACTTCCCTTTTGGTTTGGATGAGGAGTGACTGGTTTGTCACTTGAATCCCTCACACTCGGCCAGTTGCAGCCTCTCCATGGCAACACCAACTTGATGGGAGGTTGGATGATCCTTTGTTGAAGTCCTTGCAAGGCTTTGAAGCTGGACCATGGATGGATCATGTAAATTCAGACTCCCCCTCAAGCTTAACTCCGAGACTATGGGAGGAGCTAAGCTTGTGAACGATCCAAACCATCCATGGCCTTATGACCACCAGTCTTCTTGACTTTGTGATGTCCTTTTTCTTGTGAGTTTTCTCTCTTCCTTAATAGGAACTAGGGTGTTTGAATCACCATAGAGAGATCCTCACAAGATACTTTCTCTCCATTGCATGACCCATTCTCTATACACTCCTTGTATTTGAATGGACTGATGCGTCCATGGAATGGTATGCAATGGGAAGATTAGCATGTCCTTTGTTCCATTTCCTTTAGATCATCGGCCTCCTCATGACTTTGGTGATGATCTTCATTGCAGCACCCTCTTGGTGATGCTTTTCTTTGCTTGTCTACTGTCCTCTCTACACTCTCCTGATATGTAGGCTATGGTGACTGAACCACCATGGACAGAACCGCAAGGCAGCTCTCCATTTGTCACAACATCCTCTCTACACTCTTTGGAGTAGGCTATGGACTTCCCATGGAATGTTGGCAATGGGCGAATTCATGGTCTTAGGAACCATCCGTCTTTACAAGACTTGATGTCCTTACCCTTGTGAGTTTTGGCTCTTGATGCAACCATGGCTAGACCAGGAGCTGAATTGGACCAGAACAGGCTATCTAAGGAGAACCAGACGCGTTTGGATGAGCTGATTGAGCTGGATGAGAGTGTGGACGAGCTGGATGAGAGTGTGGACGAGCTGGATGAGAGTGTGGACGAGCTGAACCAGCTCAGTGATACTTCACTACCAAGAGCTGAGCTGAATGAGCTGGATGAGAGTGTGGACGAGCTGAACCAGCTCAGTAATACTTCACTACCAGGAGCTGAGCTGATTAAGAGTGACACTCCAGCTGGTTTTGGACAAGCTGAAACGCAGCCTAACCACCAAAATGGACCAAGCCAATTTCAACCATTTTGGGCCAAGGATGGATCAGACCCATCTTCTCTTGCCAAACCATTGATCCAAGAAGACCAAGACCCATTTCTATTCTCTAAGGGCCCAGTCACGAGATCACAGACCCAAAGGCTGAAGAAAGCCATTTCTTGCTTGGTTTATTCTGATCCAGAATCAAGCCCAGTCGAAAATGAAGTCAAAGAGCCAACCAAACTATTCACATACTCAGTCTTTGGTCTACTCTAGTTTTTATGATTTCTTCCTTGTTTTCCACAAGTCC
>CAJHQP010008564.1:0-26375 GCA_905132765.1 Moricandia arvensis | reverse complement strand
GCGTTTACATTCACTTTTTCATGTGGAACTTTTATTTTACTAGATAGTTTTTATTTAGAGTATATATTTGGAATAAAATAAAAATAAATCAACTTTTCGAATATTTATTAAAACATTTTATAAACCTAATCCCTATACCCCTTAATACAGTATATTAAACAATTAATCACTAAAAACGTAAGACTCAAATGCTAATATATTATTTTTTTAATTGATTGGTCTTTTTTGAAAAAACTGTACTTAACTTGTAGTATTTTAATGATTATTTTCTTGTTTCAGTGAAAACTCCAATCTACTCTTAACTTAAGTGCTAAAATCATATCACTAACCTATTTAAATTTGAACCCCGAACTTATTAATTCTTAACCATTTAGTCAATTAAAAAATATTATCACTAACTCAATACTTAAATTTAAGTGCAACTGATTTTTATTCATTTCTTTCTCTACTCGATACTATTGATATTAATCATGTTCAAAAAATTGCAAGCGACAACTTTAGAATTCCTGTTATAGTTGAGACTTAAATTGATATGGTAGGATTTATTCGGTGGCTTAAAAGAAATAGGCATTCAAGCAATTACTGATTACATTATTATTATAATTGTTATTACATTTATATAAGGATTAATATTAATTTTTAATTTAATTACAAATTTCTAATGAATTTATAAAATAATATTATATATTGATAATGAAAATATATAAATCTGTGGATGTCATAATTAACTTTATTATTAATTAAAATATAATTTAGATCATTTAATATTGATTTTAACTGATTTTTAATCTTGATTTTAGAACTGATTTTAATCGATTTTTTAAACTTGTTTTATTTCGATTTAGAACAACTCAATCCAATTTAAATCGTAATAAAATCATTTTGGCTATGATGAATTTGGCCGGCCTAGGCGGAGTTAGCACTGATGTTTAAGAACATAGATATTAATGGTCTATATATCTTCTAACCTCTTTTCCACCATCTCTTTCATGCCTCTCTTTCACAATTTGACAGATCATCCCTAATTATTTTCAGCAAGCAATGTTTTTTGAGCTTTGTTTGTCGCAAACCATTATCTCTCTTTTTCTCTTTGAAGATGGGTGGCAGGCGAAGGATATTTTATTAAAGTTTAAGGAAGCTTGGTAACTTATGAACATGTCAGTTTGCTGAGAATGTCTATATCAGTTTGCTAAGTACTGCAAAAAAGCTAACTCATGTGTGTGTCATGAAAGATGGTTTATTGTCTGGTTCCCCCGTGGTTTTTTTTATGGATGTGTGTTGAACTTATGTTAGCTTTGGAAATAGGGAAAGATGATTACAATGTGGTTTGATTAAGATGAAGTTTTCCATGTATAAGATAATGGTGAAGTTGTATTTTGTGAAGTACTTGGGAGCAAGTTGAGATTTCTTATGGTGGTATTTGTAAATATGTGCAACTAGTTTAATAGAACATTTGTTGCTCCAATGCTTGCTTGTAAGATGGTTGATCTATGAATGCGTCTTTGAGACTTTTATCTTTATAGATTACTTAAAAAAAATAGACACAAGTGGTGTGTTGTACGCGGATTATGCAAGTTGGTATAAGTTAGCTTTCTTGTTTCAAGGATGAAGTTATTTGGGCGTATTTTGTAGAAGACGAAATCTGTTAACAATTTGATGTGTCTTTTTACAAATCGCCCTTTCTACACTTACAACGTGCTCCAAAAGGGCACACCTATCGGTGAAGAATAATTTCATGAGGTGTGATTCTTCGGAAACATATGTGATGCGACCATGACCAGTTTATCATTGAGACTTTACATTGGTAAGAATAGCGCAGATTTGCTTGAGAGATTTACTGTCATTCCACTCCATCTCCGAGCCTCGCTACGAGATTTCACGGTTCAATCAGCCATGGGCTTCATTGTAATAAGGCTTTGGTCGCATTGCAGGAATGCCAGCCTCTACAGCTCTTCAGACTCTAAGTTGGCCATCAAGCATAAAGCTTGGTGGGGTGAGGTAGCCAGGTGTACTCTAGCTAGCTGTTCTTATGATGTGGTTCTCTTGGATACATCCATACGCCAGTCATCTAGACTCTCTTACCAGAGGAGGAGGGAGAACTAATCTAATATCGTGATGCGCATGATACAAGACATGGAGCCATCTATTTGGGATTTGGTGACATATCTTACAGTAAAGGACTCGGCTCAGCTAGATTGGCAGAAACTCTTGGTGTTAACCTGGATGTCAATGTTACAAGAATGTGGCATAATATAAGTCTATAAATCTTACCATTTGTGTCGTATAGATCACTCAACTGTCTATATAACCTCGCTAGTAGACGTGCATATGTCGGCTTAGATCCATCGCACTCGAAGGATTTTGGTACGTGGAGCCTTCACACCAATATTTGATATTGTGAATAGTTAGATGGCTATAATCTAGGAAAAAATATCAAGCAATTAAAAAAAAATGCAGGTTACTTTGAAGACACGTAGACAGTTTTCTGACCCGGACAGACTCTTTCCTTCAAATTCGGAGGGTGTTGGGGAAATTGGGATAGGTCAATCATAATTAAGTTGCGGTTGTGTGGATGTCTTTGGGTCAGGGGGTATACCAAACACCATTCTGCAGTGGTATAATTTATCTGGGGTTATGTATGATTTTGTATACACTTAATTTTGATAGGAGTATTTCAGATGTTATGACTAGTTGTGTTGTAGCTCATCGCTAAAGACCCGCTTACATCTAATCTACTCTCAGTAAAAAGGCGCAACTTGTGATCTTAATCCTGTCGTTCATGCCTCTCCCCCCCTCGATTTTAAGTCTCTTATCTTGGAAATGGCTTATTCTCCTTCTCGCAGGATATTAATGAAAAGTTTAAACGATTATTTGATTTGGAAGAAAGGTGTTGAACCGACAACTAGAGACTTCTCACCATATTTAGCTTGATAGGGACCACCTTGCTATTGTATATAGATAACTTAATTATCATATTTACGCTGTCTGATCTTCTCCTAACTCTCTGTTTCTATGTTTATAAGGTATTTCAGTGCTTCTCTTATTGTGCATGCTTAGATTGAGTTGTTGGACCATCCCTCACTCTTTGGCCTATTGGTTGTTTAGCGCTTGTTGATTCTGTCAGTTACCTGACCACCATTCTTATTCTTTTGGAGTTGTCGGAGTTGACTTTGGCTGTTTTCTTAAGGAATTGATTAGCTTGTGAAGGCTTGTATTTCTCTCTTTCGGGGTGTATATAAACGATTGGCAGAGTAATGGCTTGGTTTTCTGTTTAAATCAACAAAAAGGAGAACCTCCTTTATGTCTCGTGCTAGTCAAGATTTTTCAGAGTATAGGCGCTCTAAATGTGTTTCAGTCCGTTGTTCCGTGAAGTGGGTTGGGTGTGTGTGGTGAATTGCAACCTTCAACAGCGACATCTTTCCTTGGGTCGTTTGGTTTAGCTCTTAGTCTCTTTGTGAATACGCAAGAGAGTAAAGAGAGATTTGATGCATTTGGTGAGACGAAGAATTAGATTGTGAGGTGACTATAATAGCATATATAGTTTAAGCAATAGAAATCGGTAGATGTTAGAGTAGCATTAGGAGTGTGTATTCGTACTCATATTATTGTTTAAGGACGCAGAGATGGTAGATCTCAAGTATCATCCGATGAGGATTATCATATATGTCAAATAGAACAAGAGTATTAGATTTATGACACGGGAGGAGACAGGGTATATTTATGCCCTCAATGGCACTTAATTGTTTACACTCGGCCACTTTTGATAGGTAGCTTTTATACTATGGCATATTACAAGTAGCTTAAAGTAATTAATACGGGCTAGATCCTATGGATAGTACTAAACACTTGAAGAAGTGATGTAGCGGCTAGGTATATCTCCTCGCGATGGAGAGCAAAATCCGTGTAGAGAAGGATGATTGTAGAGAGGAGAACTGAATTTGTTGACGCAAAAGACAGATAACTCCATTCGTATTAGTGAAATATCTTGGCCTTATTGGCAGCTGGCGCCTTTGGTCAAGGAGGCTTATGTGCCTGTATGGTAAGTCTGGCTTTCGTGCCTGATGCATAAGTAGTGGAAGGAATCGGGATGTCGTGTGTCGTTAGCTGGTAAACCAAAATGGGTCGTAGGCTTCCTTGGTTCAGTCACTATTCCGCTAAGGCATATATTTCCATAGGGCATCTTTTTCCTAAGAACATAGTCTTTTCTTGGGCATGTTGCTGCCAAGGTCGGCCATGCTTTGCACAATGGTCGAGAAGTGTTTATGAGAGATATGTACTTGCTTGTCGTCCGTTAACAGGTCCGTACGGTTACCGTGATCTCTGCGGTACGGGGTACGGTGACTCAGGCCCATATTTTTAGCACGCAGTAATACCTGACATTTGTCATCCAAACTCTGCGCCGATCACCTCGAGAACACCTTCCTAATATCGCAGTGTCTAAGTCTCCCCCTTGCTTGGAACCTTTTCCTGACTCTAAGTACCTATCAAGTCCTCTGCTGGAGATACTCTAACATCGTTAGTCTTGATAACATTTCTTCATTCTGATCCGAGGTGTGTGATCTATATGTGAGCCAGTCCTCACGTGTTGTGCGCACGTGATTTCCGAGACTTTCATTGCCATAGTTTGTTCAATGCTAGCTTCAGATGTCTGCATTCTTCTTGCTCGTTCAAGGTTAACACTCGCCCTCACAGCTTGACTATAGGAGATCCTTACAGATTCAGCTTGGAACCTTGAAGAGTCTCTCTGCATTAAAAGACGCAGGCTTATGCAGAGAAAACACGCTGTTGTGGCGATATGCAAGACCTTGTAACCTGAAGGAACACGAGAGAAGAGCCTACACAAGTGCTAGGGATGCATAGTGTCGAAGATACACATTTGGTGTCTGTAGAGAGCCTTAGTGTGTGGTTGTCACAAAGGACGTTCGGATCGCGCCATCAAACTGAGTTATGCAGTGTGACAGACAATGATCAATCAACATCATGCTGCACACGTGCAATAGTCAATAAACTCACGCTGACATCTCTTCATAAAACCCGGTTTGGGTCTGCTCGCTCTCAACTGACTTGTACACTAGACTCGCACCTTAGAGAGAGCATAGGAAACGAGCGCAGAGTATCATCTTCGATTGTTTGTTAGTGCTCAAGCGGTCGCTGCCATCGATGGTGAGGAGTGCTGCACTCTGAACCGCGCACTACTTGAATCCGCCCAGCTTACTAGACTTCTCTGCGGATCATGAAACCCATTCATTCATTATGAACGTTGCTTTGTATACTAGTATCACTCAGATGTCTGGACATGCTCTTGTGTACTGCTAGGGAAAACCAGGTCAAAGTACTTTGTCCTCTTAATAGAGATGTTAGTAGAATCAAAGTTCAGCACTTGGCTGGACGCTTTCTAGATACGCAATTTATCTAAAGATAGGAGTGTTCGATAAGGCTTTTATCAAACTTTCAAGAGCTCATATCACTAATACATCTTCAATGCAAGATAAAATTTTAGGCGTCAGATAAATGCGATGTTGAGTACATCAAGTCATGCATTTCAAGAACGCACTTAGCCAACACATGGAATGCATCATCATCAACGCAGTTTCTCCGCATACACAGCCAAAAAAATTGGAGTGGGCATTTGAGATGAGGATACGAGATAGACATTCATGGAGGTTGCTAGGCAGTATGATGTTCCAGCACTAATGTCCCCAAACGCTTTTGGGGTGATGCTGTGTATCAGCATGCTACTGATCGAAACCTAGAACAGAGAAGGCCTACTACGAATACTCCATAGATGTCTCTCCGCTATGAGTATTGAATGAGAAAAACGCAAACGCCTCTCTTTGATCATTTGCGTGTGTTTGTTGTCTCTGCTGTTTGTTTTTTCTGATTCATTAGAGAGAACGAAGAGAAATAGGCTTGAAGCCAAAAAGTGATGCTAAAGGCCATATTCATCTTGGGGTATTCGGCAATCAGAAAGAATGCACTAAGATGCTAGATGCAGAATCAGAAGAGCAGAGAGTAAGATAGGTACTGCAATAAGGGATGTTTAACATTTGTTGAGCTGTCAAAGTTGATACTATATGGTTGAGTCATACAAAGACTGGGAATATATCCTGAGAGGTTGTATCGTGCGTACACACGCAGCGCCATCAGAGGTAACACAGAAGAAAATAACTTGGAGGATCATCTCCTGGACGAGCTTCTGGTGATATATTCATCAGACGCTCGAATGCCAGGGATGCTCCAGAGATAGAGTCTCCTCTCACATCACAAACCAGCAGATACAGTCAGAGTGTCTCAGGTATGATCGCTCTAGAGAGAGGATCACCATCAGCCACAGACAGTCGAGCAATGAGGGAAGGCAATGGCAGCATGAAGGTTCCGAAAGTCATTGTAATCACCCACACGCTAGATGGCGCCTTCCTCACGCAGATCAGGCTAAGATGAATGGACAGCTAAAGGATTTAGAGAACGATCGGCAGAGTGAACATGACGGCATTAAGAAGAGCAGCCAGATTAGGCGAATTGATCCAGAGACCTGGAAAAATAAATTCAGGGTGATACTTCAACTGCGCAATGCAGTTGCTGCATCCGCACTCAGGCAGTTTGCTCCTTGGCTCGAATATCCATTGGAAGTATCCGTCAAGCCTGTATGGATAAGCAATGTAGATTAGCAAGAGTACCGACATTCCAAGAAGCTTATGAATAAGAAAAGATATAAAGATAAGAAACTAATTAGTTGGAGAAAAGAGGCTAACGGGCAGATACAGCATGGAACTATGTGGGAGCATCAGTTGAAGATTTGAAAATCAATGGTCATAGATATAGCAAGATATAGATAAGCATGGTTATGACACTGGGTCTGTGGACGCGCGAATGTAGGAAATGAGAGGCTAGTAAGCAGAGTCGTGTCTCATCTCACGTGCCTACCAACGGCATCAAGTCTTACTCCATTAGCTAATGGAAACAAACAGAAAGATAATAAAGAGAAAAAGAAGACAAGTCTACGGTAGCTAAGGGGTTCACTCAGACTTATGGAGAAGATATACTTGCGACACGATTTGCACCAGTAGGCAAAACTCACACACCATCAGAATCATACTCTCACTTGCAACCGAACTGTAGGAAGTGGGTATCTATGGAGCAAATGATCGGAAGAATGCTTCCTCAAGAGAACATAGAGTATGAGGTCTAGCAATGCGCTCGCTATACTGAGTCTAGAAGACATGGTCAAACCAGGAAATGTGTTGAGTAACTCACAGATTAGGACTATCTGAATGTGGCTGAAGACAGTCACCAAGAAGCTCTGGACCATAAGCTCGCAGCCTGCCCTCAATGGAAAGGTTTAGTTATGTATCGTTAGGGCTAGGCGGCATACTCTATTGACTGCTTACCGAGCAACAAGGTAATACATTTGTTAGGTCATCCTTAGTGGTATGTTGATGATATTAGCATCACAGGAGTATGACAAAGAAGTATACAGAAATGCCCACTATAAAGCTTATTTGAAATCGTGTTATTGATGATTAAAGATTTGGGTGAACTAAGTAGCTTCTGGAATAGAAGTGATGTGAGTCTAAAGATATGGGCTATTCTTATCCAGAGAAAGTAGCAGCACTTGATCTCTTGCATAATGGAGCATGGAGTCTGGCTTTGGAGAGAGAACCAGCAGCTGAGGTGATCATGAGAACATCATTATAGATCAGCTAAGAGAAGCAAGGAGTTAGTCTATGATGATGGCGCTATGCATAAAGCCTACTATTGCTATAGCCAGCGAGCTGCGTGAGTGATGCTCGATAGCCATATCTCTGAAGGTCCGCATGAGCTCGTTCGGCAGAGTCATAGAAACTTAAAGAGAATGTTGGATGCGATTACTCGATCATGCTATCATCATCCACAACAAGAAGAAGTCTTGGACAAGGTTTGATCCGCCGAGATGCTCTTGATCACAAGTCGTCACATTTCAATGCCATCTGCTCACGTTCATAGCTGATAGTAGTGTCTAGGTTTTCAAATGACGACTTGTTTTGTCGTGCTCTTTTCCTTGCTTTTGGTTTTGTCCCACGAGGTTTCTGGAGGAAGGTTTTAACGAGCCACAACTTGTCTTACCATCACTTAGGCTCTATCTCGGCCAAGACTATAGAAGTATTCACATTTTTTAGCTATTTATTTCTAAAACTATAGTTTCCATTTTTCTTATTGTCGAAACCCTAGAGAGTATGTTCTCTGGGTTTCTATTATTTAAAGGGTTCTCCTAACCCGATTGTACAAAAGAAACCAATTTATTCAACGAGTTATTTTCTCTCTTGACGGGCTCCCTCTCTCTCTAGAAAGGTGTCGAGTTCTTCTGGTGTGTAATATCCAGAGACCTTAAGGGTGTTTACTGGTGTGTCATATCCAAGCTAACCATCTAGGAGTATCAAGAGCTCTTCTCATCCGCTCTTGTTCACCATCATCCCACAACCTTGAAGAACTTGAGTCTCTGATTCGTTCTTGCAAGGATCTATCCATCCCAATCAACCAAAGAGCATCCTAGGGGCGCATCAAGTCGTATCAGAGCAACTTTGGTTTGGGAAGTACTCGTTCTCTCTTTCTTTCTTTTTGTTTCATCAGTATTAAACCTTTGTTAAGCAGTAGATCTACTCTGTTTAGGGCCTGCTCGAGATTCATAGAGTTTAGACAAGGTTTAAAACTTTTTCCTTTTTTGCTTGCGGAAACCCTAGAGAGATAAAACCTAGCCGCATAAGTTCTTTGCTCTATAAACCTCTTTGTTTCATCTGCTAATCAACTTAATCACCTTGAAAACGAGTAGATTTAGGTTGTTTAGGCTGCTAGAACACCTTAGAGGAGTTTAGACAAAGATTGAGGAATTTCCTTTTGCTTGAAATCGGAAACCTAGTTCCATTTTTTTAGTTGATTATCCTTTTTGGTTTGTCTCTTTCAAAACAAGCTTTAGTTTGTGTTTACCTTTTTCCTTTTTACTTATCTTGTTACCTAGAAACTTTTTTACTGGTTATATTGTTTCCCTTGTGCAAGAAGCATGGGATCCGAGTCTGAAGAAGAAGCTGAACTCGTCATGAAGAACAAGCTGCTCATGGAAGTCATGACTGCTCAACTGAACCAGAATATGGTAGCAACCATGACCGAGATGTTGAGGACCAACCTCAATGAGATCCGGAGAGAGTTCAGAGAAGAAGTCAGAAGAGCTACTAGTCAAGGAACCAACCGAGAGGCTAGAAGAGAGGAGAGACCTCAAGCAACTTGACAAAAGCATGCTGGTTATGAGGAGACTGACAATGAGTATGAACATATCAGTTCATCCTCAAGACAAAGCCAAAGTAGACATAGGCGTGGACAAGAGGGAAGGACAAACCAGAGAGATGATCTTGCTGGTTTAAAGATCAAGATACCCCCATTCCATGGCAAAGCTGATCCGGATGCCTACCTTGAGTGGGAGAAGAAGATTGAGTTGGTCTTTCAGTGAAAGCAGTACACAAACCACAAGAAGATTCAGATTGCTGCTACTGAATTCTATGACTATGCTCTAAGCTGGTGGGATCAGTACATCACTACTCGTAGAAGGAATGGAGAGGAACCAGTAGAGACTTGGACATAGATGAATTCTATCATGCGTAAGAGGTTTGTTCCAAGCCATTACCACAGAGAATTGCACCACAAGCTCAGAAAGCTTATTAAAGGTTCAAATCAGTGGAGGAGTACTACCAGGAGATGGAGTTGCTCATACTAAGAGCTAGCATATCAGAAGATAGAGAAGCCACCATGTCAACGTTCCTGTGTGGTCTAAACCGAGAGATACAAGACAATGTTGAGAAGCAACATTATGTGGATCCTGAAGAGATGCTACACAAGGCTATCCTTGTGGAACAACAGCTCAAGAGGAAGGGTCATTCATGCAATCACTATGGCTCCAACCGGTTACACAACACCAAGGAAGAGAAGTCACCTTATCCTAAGGAGTCTAAACCGTTTCAGAAAGACAACAAGTCCTATCCGAGAGAAGAAACCAAGCCAGGCAGTGCTCATGACAACGGAAAGGGCAAGGTTGAAGCTTCTAGTTCCAGAGCTCGTGATGTCAAGTGTTTCAAGTGCCAAGGAAGAGGTCATTATGCCAATGAGTGTACCAACAAGAGAGTCATGATCTTACTGGAAGATGGAGAGTATGCCTCAGAAGATGACAACACCGAGTCTGACCAAGAAGAGAGTGAAGAGAAGCATGAAGAAGGACCAGTCCAGGGGAAGATCTTAGTGGCAAGAAGGCTTCTAAGCTTGCAAACCAAGACTGAGGAACTGGAGCAACAAGAGAACCTATTCTATACCCGGTGCTTGGTCCAAGGGAAACTGCGCAGCCTCATAGTTGATGGAGGAAGTTGTGTGAATGCTGCTAGTGAGACAATGGTCAAGAAGTTGGGATTGAAGGTTCATAAGCATCCCAAGCCTTACCGGCTACAATAGTTGAATGAAGAAGGTACCATCAAGTTTTCAAGTCAAGTGCTCATTCCTTTAGCCATAGGAAGATATGAAGATGAAGTCTTGTGTGATGTGTTCACCAACAAGCATTCCTTTGAGTTCAAGGGTCGCAAGAATGTCCTGGTTCCCTTGACACCCAAGGAAGTTCAACAAGATCAGATTCAACTCCAAAAGAAGAAGGAGATTGATCTTAAACCGGCTGGAACTAAGCAGCCAAACTTCTATGCTAACATGGGTGATATCAAAAGAACTCTTTACTCTAAACAATCTGCTATCTTACTTGTGTTTAAAGAAGCTCTTTTGAACTTAACAGATTCTACACCGGTGTATCCGAGTGAGATGGTTTTTCTTTTGCAGGAGTTTCAAGATGTATTTCCAGAGGACAATCCCATTGGTTTACCCCCTTTGAGAGGGATTGAGCACCAGATAGACTTTGTTCCAGGATCTACACTTCTAAACCGTCCAGCATACAAAACCAACCCGATTGAGACCAAGGAGTTGCAAAGACAAGTAGAGGAACTCATGGAGAAGGGCTATATCCGAGAGAGTTTGAGCCCATGTGCTGTACCAGTGCTCCTAATGCCTACGAAGGATGGTACATGGTGATGTGATCATGGACCGGATCACTAAGGAGAACGAGGAGAGTCTAGATGAGCCACATGAAGCCACATTGCACCAGCAGCCTGGTGATGATGCTCTAGCCATTCCTGAAGGTCCCACGACTCGTTCCAGAGTCAAGAAGTTTAAAAAGAATGTTGTTGGATTACTCACTTCACATCCACAACAAGAAAGTCTTGGACAAGGTCTGATCCGAGATGTCTTGATCACAATTCAAGCCATCTCTACATCAAGCTGAGTTAGTGTCTAGGCAAGACATGGGGTGCGTGCTCTTTTCCTTGCTTTTGGTTTTGTCCCACGAGGTTTTCCGGAGGAAGGTTTTTAACGAGGCCACAACTTGTCGTCACATCACTTAGGCCCTATCTCGGTCCAAGTCTAAAAGAAGTTTACATTTTTATGTTATTTTAAGCTTATGTTAAAAGTTAAACTATAGTTTCCATTTTGCTTATTTCCGAAACCCTAGAGAGCATGTTCTCGGTTTCTCTTTATTTAAAGGGTCTCTAAACCCTATTGTAAGCCATCCATCTTTTAATCAACAAGTTATCTTTCACTTTGACGGCTCTCTCTCTAGAAAGTGTGTCGAGTTCTGGAGTGTAATATCCAGAGACTTAAGGGTGTCTAAATTGGTGTGTCATATCCGATTTGTTCACCTAGGAGTATCAAGAGATCATCCATCCCTCTTGTGTCACCATTCAATCCACAAACCTTGAAGAACTTGAGTCTCTAATTCGTTCTTGCAAGGATCTATCCATTCCCATCAACCAAAGAGCATCCTAGGGACTCATCAAGTGGTATCAGAGCAACTTTGGTTGGGAAGTGCTCGTTTTCTCTCTTATTGTTTTTGTTTCATCCGTGTTTCATCTCTATTACCTTGATTAAGCAATAGATCTAATCTGTTTAGGGCTGCTCGAGTTTCATAAGAGACTAGACAAGTTTTTAAACTTTTCCTTTTTGCTTGCGAGAAACCCTAGAGAAAGAGAAACCCTAGCCGCACCAGTATTCTTGTTCCTTTTAGATCACTTTGTTTCATCTGTTTAACTTGTTAATCACCTTGAACACGAGTAGGTTAAGGTTGTTAGGGTGCTAGAAAACCTTAGAGAAGATTAGACAAAGTTTAGAGAAATTTCCTTTTTGCTTGGTAGGCGGAAATCTTTTCCTTTTTACCTAGCCGATTAGTTCCTTTTTAATTTTGTCTTGCAAAACAAGCTTGCTTTCGTGTTCTCCTTTTTCCTTTTTGCTTATCTTGTTACCTGGAAACCTTTTACTGGTTATTTTTGTTTATCTTTGTGGAGGAAGCATGGGATCCGAGTCTGAAGAAGAAGCTGCACTCGTTAGGAAGAACAAGCTTCTCATGGAGGCTATGTCGGCTCAACTCAATCAGAACATGGTAGCAACCATGACCAAGATGATGAGGACCAACCTCAATGACATCCGGAGAGAGCTCAGAGAAGACATCAGGAGAGCTACTAGCCAAGTTCCAAACCGAGAGACTAGGAGAGAAGAGAGACCTCATGCAACTCGCCAAGAGCATGCCGGTTATGAGGAGACTGACAATGAGTATGAACACCTCAGTTCATCCTCAAGACAAAGCCAAAGAAGACATAGGCGTGTCCAAGAAAGAAGGATGAACCAGGGAGATGAGCTTGCTGGTTTGAAGATAAAGATACCCCCATTCCATGGCAAAGCTGATCTGGATGCCTACCTTGAGTGGGAGAAGAAGATTGAGCTAGTCTTTCAGTGTAGGCAGTACACAAACCACAAGAAGATTCAGATTGCTGCTACTGAATTCTATGACTATGCTCTAAGCTGGTGGATCAGTACATCACAACTCGTAGAAGGAATGGAGAGGAACCAGTTGAGACTTGGACAGAGATGAAGTCTATCATGCGCAAGAGGTTTGTTCCAAGTCACTACCACAGAGACTTGCATCACCGGCTTAGGAAACTTACCCAAGGTTCAAGATCAGTGGAGGAGTATTACCAGGAGATGGAGTTGCTCATGCTAAGAGATAGCATATCAGAAGATATAGAAGCAACCATGTCAAGGTTCCTATGTGGTTTAAACCGAGAGATACAAGACAATGTTGAGATGCAACATTATGTGGAGCTTGAAGAGATGCTACACAAAGCTATTCTTGTGGAGCAACAGCTCAAGAGGAAGGGACATTTACGTAACCACTATGGCTCTAACCGGTTACACAACACCAAGGAAGAGAAGACACCTTACCCTAAGGAGTCTAAGCCGTTCCTGAAGGATCACAAGTCCTATCCAAGAGAAGAGACCAAACTGTTAGAATTCATGAGTGTTTGTCTCATGTCAAGAGAGTATTCAGTCAACTTGTGACTGAATTCCCTTCTACCAACAACAAGAACTCACAACTTCAAGGAAGAGACAATCAACTTGTGATTGAATCCTCTCAGCAAAACACTCTACACACCATCTGAATCTAACAAGATAAAATGGCTGTGAGATTGATACAAGAACTAGAATTAAACTATCTCTAGTATGAATCTATCCTTGTGAAGTAACACAACACTTATAGTTTGTGTGCTTAAGACTAAAAAGAGTTTAGAGGTGATTTTAACAAGTATTAGGCTGCCTTAAGAGAGGAAGAGCTAAGGCAGCCTCTAAACCATGATGCCTAACTCCTTACATTGTAAATATTGATTAAACACAAGCAAGAGAGAGAGAGAGAGCCACGAATTTAGAGTGAGAAACTTGTTCTTATTACTTGCTTCATTCAGAATCAAGATACAACACATATATAGAGTTTAAACTTGCATGAGATGGGACAAGGAGACAAGAACATCATAATTGGGTTTGGAATAGTAATATCCACTCCCAACAACTCCAGTTTGAATTTGAACTTGTAGATCCACATTTGAACTTCAAATCCCCTTCTAGAAGCTTTCTTAGGCGTGCTCAGGTTGAGCTGAGAAAGCCTCTCAGCTTCCTTGCCTTCCAAGCCACTCTAGACTAAATCACTCTTGCTTGAGCGGGCAGCAGAACCCCTGCAACTTGTAACTGGTGTAACTTCCAAACCATAACTCTTTTTGGACTGATTCCAATTCGCCGCGTGCCCTTGATGAGTGTAGAATGTAGGACAATTGGTTTCATGGTCAAATTCTTCATGGTTAGGAATTTACACCCCTTTTCCTGAGACATGCCAGTGTGAACTCCATCACTAGCATTTTCTTCTTCATTTTAATACTCCTCCTCAAGCTTGACCTTAGGAGATCCTTGGGCAAGCTTGGAACCTTGAAGAAGCTCCCTCATTAAAAACCTTAGCAAGAAAACCTCATGGGACAAAACTTTCTAAGGGAAAAAGAGTGGACTTCTACAAAGCCTAGGAATTGGCCAATGAGTTCTATGTGTCTTAGAACCAGTGTGGTTGGACACATAGACTCTGGATCAAGGCCTTTCTTAAAAAAAACAAGTATGAACTCCATAACTTGCGCACATCATTTCTTGGATCATCTCTTCTACAAGCTGGTTTGTTGTCTACCTCTTTCTTGTGACTTCTTGCCATCTTCAAGGAGAGTTATGGTCTACCAGCTTATGCTATAGAGAACTCCAAGTACCTTCTACATAATGCATAACACTTGCATCAATTCTCAAGGCATAAACCAATCAATTCATATTTATAGATTGAAATGGTTACTCCCCTTGCATATGGTTGGTATGAATGGTGAGGAGTGTCTCTTGGACACTTGAATCCTCCATATTATCTGAGGTGAGGCAATGGACGACTTGGACCTTCAGGATAGCTCACCATTACCCCTCCTCAAGCTTGATCCGGAGAGAATAAGTGAAGGATCAAGCTTGGAAGTGAGCACATTGAGTATTGAAACCAGGAGCGCATCACCCCTACAGCTGCGCTTAAGTCAACCGTCTCCTCCCTTAGTCTTTTCTCCACTGCCTCTTGTAAGTCTTTTGAACCAGGAGCTCAACACCAAACAGGCTGCGCTTCTTCAACCGGTTTCACACACAAAACATCTCTCCATGGTCAGGAATGTACATCATGTGTAGGCTCTGAATGACACAGGAATATACATCATGTGTAGGCTCTGATCAGCATGTACAATGTCCTTATTCTTTGTCTTGGACTGGTGATGAACAGAGACAACACTTGTGTACCTGAAACACCACTCAAACTCCAGCAAGAATTAGACCACACACACTAGGATCAGACCTTGATAACTCACCAATTCTGATCCCAATGATTTAAGAAAAGTAACCAGTGAATAAGTAACCAGAGAGTAAGTGAATGAGTAACAAGAGAGTGAGAGAATGAGTAACCAGAGTATTAGTAGAATGATCCATGGCATGGTCCATGATCAAACTGGGAGAGAACCAGTCACATCTGAGCTGATCCATCAACTTCACCCAAAAGGTCTCCATTGGTTCTAACTTCAGTATGCGCTTGCACCTCCAGGCAATAGACTCCTTCTGTCAAGCTGATCCATCGCTTTCCACCACACTCTTCACACCAGGTTCTTCAAGCTGGGGTAATCGGTTCTAACTTCAGATATGTTCTGTGCCCACACATTTAACTTCATGTCTCAATGAGACTATGATCATATCAGTCATTTGAATCTTCAAGGTTCTATGTCTGAGCAAAACATCAAACCACAGCACTAAGGCGTTCATGGTTGATCACCAATTCTGGAGAGGCAATGACTTCTCAACCAGTCTTTCCTTACATGGATGCAAGGACATGCTCCTTTCAAGAGATTTCTGCAACCTTAACAACAACAACTAACTCATTAAGAGATTAGATCACACAAAGGTGATTTCTGGAGGAAAGAACAAGGGTTGAATGGAACACAATTCTTTGTCCATCAACCAAGTTCAAAGGCCATAAAGGCCAAGAGAAGAAAACCTTTTCACAAATGGTTTGAAAACATTTTCTTTCAAAGAAATCTTGCAAAGCAATTTAAAGCAATTTTCTAAGGAATTAAATCCTTTTACAATGGTTTTAATAAACCAAGAATTCATCAAGAACTTATCAAAAATAATTTTAAAATACTTTTCCACAATTTTAAAAATACTTTCCAAAACCTTTTCATAAGGAAAATCAATTTCCAAAATATTTTCAAGAGTATTCAAACTCAAAACAATCTTTTAATTACTCTTCCTCCCTCAAGCATATATTTTTACAGACTTAATAGCCCAAGCTTATTAAGAAAAACAAGAGGAGAGGAATAAAAGAGTTTGAAATCACAATGCAAAACATTTTTCAGAATTCAAAATCCTTTCAAAGAACACACATATCTTTGAAATCGATTTTTTTTTTCAAGTGTTTTTCAAGACACAAGTTTAATCTTTTCTCCCTCCCTCAAGCCGGTATGAACAGACTTTATTCTTTCATCCAAAAGCTTAAACAATGAGGAGATCAAGGGGAGAGTCATTGATTTAAAAAAAAACTTTTAAAGACTTGCATCTTGAGTAAACACTCAGATTTTGAAATCATAACTCATCTAAACTCTCTACTGTCCAAGTTTTGAATCCTAGCCACATAGCTCCTCAAAACTAATTTGAGTCAGAGAGAGAGAGAGTTTCAGATGAAGAAACAGACACAAAAGAAGTGAGTTCATCCCAAGAAGAGCAACAAGGCTCTGATACCATGTTAGAATTCATGAGTGTTTGTCTCATGTCAAGAGAGTATTCAGTCAACTTGTGACTGAATTCCCTTCTACCAACAACAAGAACTCACAACTACAAGGAAGAGACAATCAACTTGTGATTGAATCCTCTCAGCAAAACACTCTACACACCATCTGAATCTAACAAGATAAAGTGGCTGTGAGATTGATACAAGAACTAGAATTAAACTATCTCTAGTATGAATCTATCCTTGTGAAGTAACACAACACTTATAGTTTGTGTGCTTAAGACTAAAAAGAGATAGAATCAGTAAGCTAGAGTAAGAGAAGATTAATAAAGAGTTTAGAGGTGATTTTAACAAGTATTAGGCTGCCTTAAGAGAGGAAGAGCTAAGGCAGCCTCTAAACCATGATGCTTAACTCCTTACATTATAAATATTGATTAAACACAAGCAAGAGAGAGAGAGCCACGAATTTAGAGTGAGAAACTTGTTCTTATTACTTGCTTAATTCAGAATCAAGATACAACACATATATAGAGTTTAAACTTGCATGAAAGGGGACAAGGAGACAAGAACATCATAATTGGGTTTGGAATAGTAATATCCACTCCCAACAACTCCAATTTGAATTTGAACTTGTAGATCCACATTTGAACTTCAAATCCCCTTCTAGAAGCTTTCTTAGGCGTGCTCAGGTTGAGCTGAGAAAGCCTCTCAGCTTCCTTGCCTTCCAAGCCACTCTAGACTAAATCACTCTTGCTTGAGCGGGCAGCAGAACACCTGCAACTTGTAACTGGTGTAACTTCCAAACCATAACTCTTTTTGGACTGATTCCAATTCGCCGCGTGCCCTTGATGAGTGTAGAATGTAGGACAATTGGTTTCATGGTCAAATTCTTCATGGTTAGGAATTTACACCCCTTTTCCTGAGACATGCCAGTGTGAACTCCATCACTAGCATTTTTCTTCTTCATTCTAATACAAACCAAGCAGTGCTTTTGACAAGGGCAAAGGCAAGGTTGAAGCTTCTAGTTCCAGAGCTCGTGATGTCAAGTGTTTCAAGTGCCAAGTAAGAGGTCATTACGCCACTGAATGTACTAACAAGAGAGTCATGATCTTGCTGGAAGATGGAGAGTATACCTCAGAAGATGACAACACCGAGTCTGATCAAGAAGACACTGAATAAGAACATGAAGAAGGACCAGTCCAGGGGAAACTCTTAGTAGCAAGACAGCTTCTAAGCTTGCAAATAAGGCTGAGGAGCTGGAGCAGCGTGAGAACCTCTTCTACACCCGGTGCTTGGTCCAAGGAAAAGTGTGCAACCTCATTGTTGATGGAGGTAGTTGTGTGAATGCCGCGAGTGAAACCCTGGTCAAGAAGTTGGGATTGAAGGTTCAGAAGCATCCCAAACCTTACCGGCTACAATGGCTGAATGAAGAAGGCACCATGAAGGTCTCAAGTCAAATCCTTATTCCCTTAGCCATTGGGAGATATGAAGATGAAGTCTTGTGTGATGTGTTGCCTATGGAAGTTGGTCACATACTTCTTGGAAGACCCTGGCAATCTGATCGCCGAGTTATCCATGATGGCTTCACCAATAAGCACTCCTTTGAGTTCAGGGGACGCAAGACCAATCTGGTTCCCTTGACACCTAAGGAAGTTCAACAAGATCAGGTTCAACTCCAAAAGAAGAAGGAGATTGATCTAAAACCGGCTGGAACTAAGCAGCCAAATTTCTATGCTAACATGGGTGATATCAAAAGAACTCTCCATTCTCAATAATCTGCTATCTTACTTGTGTTTAAAGAAACTCTTTTGAACCTAACAGATTCTACACCGGTGTATCCAAGTGAAATGGTTTCTCTTTTGCGGGAGTTTCAAGATGTATTTCCAGACGACAATCTCATTGGTTTACCACCTTTGAGAGGGATTGAGCACCAAATAGACTTTGTTCCAGGATCTACACTTCCAAACCGTCCAGCATACAGAACAACCCGGTTGAGACCAAGGAGTTGCAAAGACAAGTAGAAGAACTCATCGAGAAGGGCTATATCCGAGAGAGTTTGAGCCCATGTGTTGTACCAGTGCTCCTAGTGCCTAAGAAGGATGGCACATGGCGGATGTGTGTTGATTGTAGATCAATCAATAACATCACAGTGAAGTATCGCCATCCTATCCCTAGACTTGATGATATGCTTTATGAATTGCATGGTTCTTGCATCTTTTCTAAGATAGATTTAAAAAGTGGTTATCATCAGATTAGGATGAAAGAAGGAGATGAATGGAAAACTGCATTCAAAACTAAACATGGATTATATGAATGGTTAGTTATGCCATTCGGATTAACCAATGCACCTAGTACATTCATGAGGTTAATGAATCATGTTCTTAGGTCATTCATAGGCATTTCTGTTGTAGTATACTTTGATGACATCTTAGTATATAGCAAGAACTTAGAAGAACATCTAGAACATCTTAGGGCGGTCCTGAATGTTTTAAGGAATGAAAAGCTTTATGCCAACTTGAAGAAGTGCACCTTTTGCACGGATAACTTGGTTTTCCTAGGTTTTGTTGTAAGTGCAGATGGAGTTAAGGTCGATGAGGAAAAGATCAAAGCCATCAAAGACTGGCCGAGCCCAACCACAGTAGGAGAAGTGAGGAGTTTCCATGGGCTTGGTGGGTTCTATAGGCGATTTGTGAGGGACTTTAGCACCATTGCAGCTCCCTTGACCGAAGTGATAAAGAAGGATGTCGGATTCAAGTGGGGAGAATCACAAGAGAAGGCTTTCCAGAGCCTAAAAGAGAAGCTTACTCAATCACCTCTTCTTATGCTTCCTGACTTTACTAAAACGTTTGAAATAGAATGTGATGCCTCAGGAATTGGAATTGGTGCTGTATTGATGCAGGATAGGAAACCAATAGCCTACTTCAGTGAGAAGCTTGGAGGAGCCACCCTCAACTATGCAACCTATGACAAAGAACTCTATGCCTTGATGAGGGCATTACAAACGTGGCAACATTACTTGTGGCCTAAGGAGTTTGTCATACACACTGATCATGAGTCCCTAAAGTATCTAAAGGGGCAGAGTAAGCTTAGCAAGAGACACACAAGGTGGGTTGAATTCATTGAGACCTTCCCATACGTGATCAAGTATACACAAGGTAAGGAGAATATAGTTGCTGATGCACTATCTCTGAGGTATGTTCTCTTGACCACCCTAGATGCTAAGTTACTTGGTTTTGAGCAGATAAAAGATATGTATGTTACTGACCATGATTTCAAGGAAGCCTATGCTTCTTGTGAGAAGTTTGCTGCAGGGCATTACTTTAGGCTAGAAGGTGATACAGGCACGGAAGCTGGGTCAATGGTTTGGATGGTTGATGGGTCGATCTTATCGGCAAGGATTGAGATCGGATGGAAAGATGGTGATGATGGCGGACTTGCTATCCCTTTCTGTCCAATCTAACCTGAAAATAAAGGAAGAACAGTGAGTTTATGAATAACAAAAATAAGAACTGAAACTTAATGGATAAAGGAATGGAATGAGTGATGGATAAAAGTTTGATGATGGATGGATGGAAAACGATGGTGGATAGATGGTGATTGACTCTCTCAATCCGTGGGTGCTGATTGACTCTCTCAATCTGTGTCTCAAGGCTCTTGAATCTCACAAAGAACCTATGAACCACGAGCTCTATAGCCTCCTAATGCTTCTCACAACTTAGGAACTAAAGAACAACTTTTATGCAAAGAAACTATCTTTGATAAAACTGAATAAAACTTCTTATTAACTTGATGATTGAGGGTCATCTTTACAATGAACGTCTGGGAGCTTATATAATGCTCAGAGACAAAGGTCCTAACGTTCTAAAACAATTAGAAAAGGAAACAAATCAAAAACTATGCAAGAAATTGAAAATCTAGCCGTTGGAGCCTTTTGGGGGATTTTGGCTCCAAGTGAGGAATCTTGGTCTCTCTTGAACCTGGATGGTTTTAAGGGATATGTGAGCTTCCTTGGGATCTTCTTGACTGCTTCTAAGGTGATTATCACGTCCAGAAATAAATGTGAAAAGAGCTGTTGGAGCTGGATTGCAAGAATCTCCAAATAAGGCAGTTTGGTGTTAATGAGCATCTTCTTGATCCCATGTTGGTTGGTGCATGGTATGAACTCATAGGACTCTCCTGGATCGTTGATTATGTCTTCTGGATGGTTAAGATGATCTCCTGGCTTCCATAGATAAGTTTGGGTCGAACCAAACTTACCAAGTAAGAGATCTTGGATACTTTCCTTAAATGGTGCTGGTTTGGCCAATGTGGGTAAACCAAGCTGATCTTCTGGTCTAATTGGGATCCGCCTGATCCTGTGTACTCTGGTGCTCCTTAATATGTTGTGGAGTGCCTCTGAATGACTTAGAAGGTCTCCTGGTCGCCTTTCTTGGGATTGAATTGATGCAAAACCCAGATCTTCCAAATAAGGCAAGTGTAGGAATGGTTTGGCAGGTTTTGGAGATTGGGCCATAACTTCATATTTCCGTGACCATTTCTCTTCATTCTGGGCTTGTTGCAAAGATAAGAGATCCATATTGAATTCCATCAGATTTTTTTGGGCCTAAGCACTTCTTTATTGGGCTTGAAACAGCTTCTAAACTCGGGTACTCGCGGTTGGACGGGCTGGGTAACCTCCGGTTTGTAAAATTGATATCTTCCTGCTCCGGATAGATTTTGGTATGATTCCAATTTTGGTTGACTCCTTGTTGAGTGTAGTATGCGTGAAAATTAGTTTCATGTAAATATTCCTCCTTTTTGGTGAGATATGCCGTTTTGACTGAACACATATCCTTGCTGGTCCTTTGGCTGGCTGATTGGTGCAACTGGTTGGTCTCTGGTTCAGCTACTGGTTGGATGGCCTCATCATACCCTCTCTCTTGAAAAAGTTTCGACCTCGAAACTGGATAACCTGCACCAAGATAGAGCAAGTCAGGTTTCATCCTCCTTTGAGATTCTAGGGTCTTACCTTGGTATTTGATTTGTTTGATCTTTGCTGGCACATCTGGTGGTTCTCCTTTGAGTAGGAACGACATGATTACTCCTCTACTTTGGTAGGGAACTCTGGTGGGCAGTGTTTTATCTTCTGGACCGTCTGGAATCAAGATATTGCTGATGACAACTTCTTGTTCACTTTTGGTATGTAAACACCTTGTGAACTTATGTGGATCATTCATGTGATACTTTGCCCTTGTTCCTGAAATAAACTCAACACTTTTGGCAGGAAACAAGTGTATTATATCTAGGTTTAAAAACTTATAATCAAGAAAATTAAATTTCAGATTTACCCAAATTGTTTTAGCAAGTTGAAGAGTGATTGGCTCTTTGGCAGTATGTGTGCTCTTGATGTTTCTTACATCTTCTTCAACATTTTGTGGACATTTCAGGTGCTGTCCCTGGTTTTCTTGAACCCTCTCAGCATTGTTTGGTCGTCCATCATCTTGCTTTATTCCTGGATCAAAACTCTTTGGCAAAGGCAAGTGCATAAATCCAGAATTTGAAAGTTCTAAAGGAACTAGACTATCACTTGTTTTACTTGGTTCCGGTTTCAATTCCAAGGATGTGAGTCTTATTATCTTTCTAGATGGACAATTTACAGCAAAGTGGCCTCTCTTATGACATCTATAACATGTCTGAATTTTAATATTTTTAGAATTAGAGGACTTACTTTGATTTGATGATGCTGGTGGCTTTAGCAAACCTTGTACCATAGCTTCATCTTTAGGTTGGGGTTGTCCTTTCTCAAGAACAACTTCGGCCTTCTTTCTCCCTGGTTGTAAGGTTCCTTTTGGATATGAGAATGTGTCTGGTACCTTTATCAACTGGAGCGAACCTAGCTGTGAACCCTCTTGCTTCTTTACAGTTTTCTTCTCTATAGCCGGTTCTATCTTTTGTGGGCTGTGATGAGCTTTCTTGCTTCCAGCCTTGAAGCTTTGGGTTGATGTGGGAGTGTAGCCTGCGTGAGAAACACTCATAGGGGACTGATATTCTTGCTCTGGAATTTTCTTCACAAACCCTTGAAGCAACCCTGATTTAAAACTCTCCCAAGTATGAGCTGGTTCTTGGTAGTACCATACTGTATACTGCTCTTTGTTCCACCAGTATAGAGCAGGGCCAGTGAGTGTCTTAGTGGCATAGGACAGCTTCTCTTCTTCTGGAATGTGGTGACTTTGGAAAAAGGTTTCCATTGTGTCCTCCCACTTTAGGTAGTCCTCATCTCTTTGGCCATAACCAGAAAAGTTGATCGAGTATGCTTCAAGCTCAGTAACATTTCTTCCAGCCTCACATAAGGCTTCCTCCTCTTCAGTGAAGTCTTCTTGATAATCTGATTTCTCTCCATAGGCTTCTTCCAAGTGGTCTACACTGATTTGAGAACCAGTTTCGTCTTGGTTTTCATCCTCTTCATCATAGTAAGGTATCTCACACCATGGTATGTCTCTGGCTTGAGACTCTTCTTCAATTTCTTCTCCACCAGTATCTTCATCATCTTCATAGACTTCTTTGGCTTCAGAAAAATCTTCTTCATGCTTACTGATTTCAGAATCAGTTTCCTCTTGGCATGAGTTGTCCTGGTCAGCTTCATGATCAGCACGTCCTGTTTCATCTTCAGGATACTCATCTCCAGAAAAACCATATTTTTCATTGAAACTGATATTGGATTCAGTTTCTTCTTCATACAATCCTTGGTGGCTGGTTTCTTCAATTGAATGATCAGGTGGTTCCGGATCAGGATATGGTTCATCAGGGTCGTCTCCATACTCTGAAATAGAGTAGTCATCATCAGACCATGATCCAACACAGCCATCTTCTTCACTGGACCATTCTTGGTCGGTTTCATCATGGATGGTTTCTTGGCTTGAGTCATAAGGACTCTCTTCTTCTGAATCTTCTCCCATGGTCTCTCTTCTAAATTCTCTTGGTTTTCTCCTTGCAGAAACAGAGAACAAGAGGATTAACTCGTGCCTTAACAAAAGAAGGAAAAGGAATAAGCAAGAAATGGAAACTTGATATTTCTTTGATTTTCTCTTTTTTTTTTGAAAACAATTTTTAACTTCACAAATCTCTTTTTTTGAAATGTATTAAGATGCACGAAATATATAAAGGAAAAAAAAGAAATAACTTTTTATTTTGGTTTTTGAATTTAAAAGAAAAGAGAATAAGAATTAAAGACAGATTTTATGCTTATATGCAAATAAACCGAAAAGGAAACAACTAGATACGCTTGTACCAAAATGATATAAACTAAGCTAAATGATATTTTCTTTTTCTTTTCTGAATGCAAGCAGTAAAATGATGCAACTATATGATATGCACGAAATTTAGAAAATGATATGCCTCTTTATATGTTTTTTTTATGCAAGATTTAAACAAGAACAAATAAGGAAATGAAGATTTTTTTTTTTAAATGAGGAATGCAAGTAACTAGGAATGGAAACTAAATAAACTGAATGAATTCAAACACAATGGGAGATCTCTTTTCAAAATTTTCGTGGATCAAATGCAAAAAACTTCTTCTCTTTTGTCTTTTTTTTCTTATGAACACAAAAATGAAGAAACTGTTTTTTTTATGGCTTTTTCGATTTATGAATGCAAGCAAATGAAAATAAAATATGATGTGAGGATAGATTCAACCTGATTCAGGATGTTTAGCTCTGATACCAAATGATACAGGCACGGAAGCTGGGTCAATGGTTTGGATGGTTGATGGGTCGATCTTATCGGCAAGGATTGAGATCGGATGGAAAGATGGTGATGATGGCGGACTTGCTATCCCTTTCTGTCCAATCTAACCTGAAAATAAAGGAAGAACAGTGAGTTTATGAATAAAAAAAATAAGAACTGAAACTTAATGGATAAAGGAATGGAATGAGTGATGGATAAAAGTTTGATGATGGATGGATGGAAGACGATGGTGGATAGATGGTGATTGACTCTCTCAATCCGTGGGTACTGATTGTGGATGAGCTTGCATGATAAGAGAAGGAGCTGTGAAGCTCAGTCAGTGAGGATTCAAATGGCGGTTCAGAGCAGCCACTCCTCACCATCTAAACAAGGGAGTAAACCTGATCTTATCTCTTTATATATTCATGATAGGTTTATCTCTTGAGAACTGATACACTTGTAGAATGATGTATCAGGTACCTTACTTGGATACTCAAGAAGACAAGAAGAAGCTAGGCGTGTGATCTGACCTGATGGAGAAGGCAACAAGCCATGAGAGAAGGGAAGACATAAGCCAGCCCCAAAGAAGAGTTCCGAGAAGGAGTTGGTGATGTGCAATAAAGCCAATGAGTTGCACATCACGGTTAGGCCATGATCCAGGGTCTTTGGTGTCCATCACACTGATGAGAACACCAAAGACCCACTGACCAAATCCGTACGGCCTTTCCCTAACTTTGCACATTCTCCTATTTGCTCCTTAACAGCCTTCTAAGTCCCTCCTGGACTTGGCCCTATCTTTTCACAACCTGCAGAGCACTTCTAAACACCTTTTAGACACTTCTAATGCCTTGTAGACAATCTCCGGAGGTTTCACCCTAACTTTGCACCAGACCCAAACTCATCTCAACTCTTCCTTTGGCTCCACTTCTTTCTTCAAGTTAATACTCCCCCTCAAGCTTGACTTTAGAGATCCTAAGTCAAGCTTGGAACCTTGAAGAACTCCCTCATTAAAAACCTTATGAGAAAACCCTCATAAGGAAAAGAGTAGAGCCTTCAAGGCCTAAGGATTGGCCAGTGGGTCTTTGGTGTTCTCATCAGTGTGATGGACACCAAAGACCCTGGATCATGGCCTAACCGTGATGTGCAACTCATTGGCTTCATTGCACATCACCAACTCCTTCTCGGAACTCTTCTTTGGGGCTGGCTTATGTCTTCCCTTCTCTCATGGCTTGTTGCCTTCTCCATCAGGTCAGATCACACACCTAGCTTCTTCTTGTCTTCTTGAGTATCCAAGTAAGGTACCTGATACATCATTCTACAAGTGTATCAGTTCTCAAGAGATAAACCTATCATGAATATATAAAGAGATAAGATCAGGTTTACTCCCTTGTTTAGATGGTGAGGAGTGGCTGCTCTGAACCGCCATTTGAATCCTCACTGACTGAGCTTCACAGCTCCTTCTATTATCATGCCAAGCTCATCCACACTCCCCCTCAAGCTTGAGACCGAGTATAGAGAAGGTCCAAGCTTGAATGTGAGCGCATGTTAAGTCCATGATAAGCCTTGTGGAGGGCACCACCATCTTCTCCAGACTTGATGCTTGATCTCCACTCCATTACCATTGCATAGAGGAGATACCTCAGTCCACTTAACAAGCACTCCTCACATAGCTTGTTGAGTGACCTTCTTCTTCCCTCACTACGGCATGATCTCTTCTAGTCAGCATGCAAGGTCCTTGAGTAACACTGGTCATTGAGCTAACAGAAACATCAGGTGGCTCACTTTGCTCCCCTCCTCAAGCTTGGATCGGTTATTTGTCCAAGCTTGAAGTGAACCTCAATGAGCCTTAAGATCAGGAGCCGCAACATCTCATGGACTGCGCATTCAACCACTGATCAACCCTCCCCTTTAAACTCCAATGCCTTCTGATCATCAGTCTCCTCCAGACTTAAGTGATGAT
>CAJHQP010008563.1:0-26378 GCA_905132765.1 Moricandia arvensis | reverse complement strand
TTTTTTTTGCCTTTCTTAATATTTGAATCGCTCGATACATATATGGAATAAGTTTTTTTGAAACAAATTACTTCTTCTTTCTATTGAGATACATATTTAAAAAAAAAATTTTTCAAAAGAATATATTTATTTACTCATCGGTTTCAAAATAGATGATGGTTAAAGAAAATTTTTTGATGTTTAAAATAGATAACGTTTTCATATTTCAATGAACTTTTAACTTTATCAAAAAACTGATGTAACTAAATAATATTATTTGAAATCTATTCATAATTTTTTATAGTTTTAAATCTATATTTAATTACACTTTTAGAATTAAAATCAAGTTCTAATAGCCATGTATTATTCTAAAAACTTCAAGTATTTAAAATAGGGAGAGTGTTTTCTATGAAAATATTACAAATTCAGAAAAAAATAATTGATTTTATTGAATTACCATTAGTTAAAAATTATTGAAAAATTACTAAAAATAATACACTTTATTATAATGATTTAATATATATTTTAATATTGAAAAAAGACTTACAAAATTATTTTTTATGAAACCGAAAGAATAATTTTTAAATGACTGATAATCATTAGGTTTGAATAGTTGCCAGAAGTGTACGGAGAATTATGGGAAAAAACTGTTTTTGTTTATATTCATGTTTATTGGAGAATCAGCTATCATTAGTAGTTTATTCACAAAAATCTCTTAATTGTATAGTTCTAAAAATGAGAGACTTCCAATCAGACTTGTCCACTTCGATTGGCAAAACAAATTTATCATAAAATTCTAGTTAAATAATTAATTTTAAAATATTTTTATTTTTATTTTAATTAAATCCATTAGAAAAAATACTAATAATGATTCTTTTATACTATTTAAATTTTTAAATTTGAAAAATTTACTTTTAAAACTCTTCTATTTTTAAAATTAGATTACATAATTTCAAAAAAAAAAAATTAATGTTTGACGATAAAAATAAATTGAAAATCTTTCATAAATGACGCACTAGACCGATTCCAAAAGATAGAAGATAATATAATGAATACTAATAAGGATAAATATCATTTATAACTTTGACAAAAATTAAAAATTAATAATCAAAATACTCATAAGTTATAACCTATAACATCTCAATTGATATATATATATATATATATATATATATATATGTATATATATCAAGTATATGTGAAAAATCTTTTGTTTGATTAACGTTATTAATTGTAAAAAAAATGGCATATTGCTTTTTACTCTCTCTTTTTATATACAGATAGTTTTAATGATATTTTTTGTAAATATATTTTTTTATTCTAAAAAATTTTAGTATTTATTAGGCATAGTTTGTGATTAATCCCTGTCGATTTAAACTTTCGCAAGGCGACTTTTGTAGTGATTTCAATCTAAACCGGATTGTCTCATAGTTCTTTGTTTTCTCCCGGTGTTAGATTGAATAATAAAATCGATTCTTAATCGGAGTTTATGTTGCCCTCTTTCTCTTTAAATTACTTCCCATCCGTGTGAATCTCAGGATTCCTTCATGCTGTTGGTTTTCTTGATTCTCTGTTCAGATTGGTGTCAATCTTTGCTCTTTATGAATTCACGCAAAGTATCTTGATGATAGTTGAATCAAGTTTTTAGGGATAGCTTGGTTGATTGGTCAGTTTTAGTAAAGATGAATTTTCTTGTGAAAATGTTCCACAAAGATCTGTTCTTCATCTTCATAAGATTTCTCTGTGTTTCAGCTCCAACATTTGGTATGGAGTTTGAATGATTCAACGGTTGTAAGAGAAAGAAGACTGCAAGTGATATCAAGAAGAACCTTGTTGCACAAAGCTCTACTTTTCTGCTGCAGCGGAGAAGGAAAAGGGAACGGAGGAGTAACTGTAGATCCCACGGTGGTGAAGCTCTGGCGGTGGTCGGCGATCGCCTCATCATGAGACGCGTGGAAATACGCGTGTCTGTTTAGAGTTTCCAGAAACTTACACGTGGAGACACAAAGTTATCTTCTCTACTGGACTTAATTTTATTTTATTTATTTAGTTATGGGCTTTGTCTGTACTGATCACACTTGCAATGTCTTTTGGGCTACCTTATGGATTATAAAATCCAGAAGTTGACAAAAAATATATTTATTTATAATTAGTTTAGTTATATATGTCATGTTTATATATCTGATGATTTTAAACTAATATTTTGGTTTGAAAGTTTTAGCTGAAAATATATGCTTAAAGTGGTAGACAAACTTGTGGAAATATACTGATGCGAGTTGCGAAGAAACCCACCGACACTGGATATTTATGTAGCTACATCGCAATGAACGTATACTTGGTTGTACTTCATTTGAAATTTCTTAGAGAAAAATTCGTATGATGTTATTGCTTCTAACGATCAAGATCTCGCATGAACGCAATAAGATTGCTTAAGAAAACTACTTTCTTATTAGTTTAAGAAATATCTCAAACTTAAACTCCTCGCACACAACAATCTCTAAAATTCATAAGTTCATACCACAAACTCACCATCTTTTTATATAGAGATAGAATTCCTAAACGCATTAGGAAACACTATTTTCCTAAACATAAACAGAACTAGAATTACTATAACTTAGCTTCTAAGTTACCTTCAAGTTTATCTCTAACATTCTCCCCTTTAAACTTGAAATTGGCTTTGTTGATTTCTTGAACTCCAACAAGATCTTTCATTTCCTTAAACTTGATTCTTCCAAGTGCCTTAGTGAGGTATATCAGCTTTTTGTTTATCGCCTGGAACATGAAGAACTTCAACTTGCTCATTTTCAACACATTCTCTGATGAAGTGATAACGCTTGTGTATGTGTTTGCTTCGTCCATGGAAACACTGGATTCTTGGTGAGTGCAATTGCCGATTTGTTATCGACATAGATGGTTGTTTTCGTGATTGTTGTCTCTGTTACCTCTCCGAGCAATTCCTGTAACCATATTCCCTGCTTTGCGGCTTCCGTTGCTGCCATAAACTCTGCTTCGCATGATGAAAGCGCCACGGTTCCTTGTTTTTGAGAGCACCATGAGATCGGACAACTGTTTAGATAAAATATATACCCTGTAGTACTTCTTCCATCATCTGCATCTATGTTGTGTCCACTATCACTGTAACCTATGAGATGTCTTTGAGTAATTCGTTTGAAACCAAGTCCATGAGATAGAGTACCCTTTAGATATCGTAGGACTTGTTTCAGCGCTGCAGCATGAGAAGTCTTAGGATCGTGCAGATATCGGCTTAATAGACCAACAGAAAAAGCAAGGTCCGGCCGCGTATGTATCAGATATCGTAGACATCCAATCATCCGACGATATTCTTTTGCATGAATACTCTTCTCCTCCGGTGCTTTAATGAGTTTTAGTCCAAACTCCATTGGCGCTTGCACGAGTTGCAAGCTCCATTCCGGCTTCACACAATATCTTCTTCGCATATCTCTCTTGACACAACATTATCCCTTCTTTACATTGAAGCACTTCAATACCTAGATAGTATGTTAGCCGTCCTAGATCACTCATCTCAAAGATCTCAGACATCTCCTTCTTGAAGTCATATACCATACTCGTTTTTGATCCTGTAACAAGGAGATCATCCACATAGACAGCAACCAACACAAGACTTTCTTTCACTTGTTTGCGATACAAGGAAGGTTCCTTCGAGCACTTATTGAACCCGAGTTCCTCAAGTACTTTATTTAGCTTCTCATTCCATGCTCTCGGAGCTTGTTTTAAACCGTAGAGAGCTTTGTGTAATCTATATACCTTGTGTTCACTTCCTTTGATCTCGAAACCTTCAGGTTGAGTTACATAAACAACTTCTTTCAAGTCTCCGTGGAGGAAGGCTGTTTTACGTCTAGATGGTGGACTTCCCATCCATTAGATGCGGCCAGTGCAATGATAAACCTCACAGTTTCGATTCGTGCAACAGGAGCAAAAACTTCCTCAAAATCAATACCATGTCTCTGAATATAACCTTTGGCAACAAGTCTTGACTTGTATTTGTTTATGCTTCCATCTGAGTTTCGTTTGATCTTGAATATCCACTTGAGGCCGATTGGTTTTGCTCCTTCTGGTAAGTCCACTAAACTCCATGTTTTGTTTTTAACTATGGAGTGATCTCATCTTCACATGCATCGTGCCATACTTTTTCTTCCATAGCTTCCTTAAAGCTCCAAGGTTCTCGTTTAGAAGAAGTAGAAGTCTTTCGCCTTCTATCTCGGACAAATGTATGTAGTCGTCCAAGTAGCTCGGTGTTTTGATAACCCGTGTTGATCTTCTCAACTCTGTTTGCTCTGTTTCGCTTGGTATCGAGACGGGTGAGGTCTCGTTTTCACTGTTTGCTTTCCACCAAGTTCTTCATTGTTAGTCTCACTTTTCGAAATCTGTATCGTTTTCTTCTTCTCTTATCCCTTGATTTCCATATTCTCCATCGTAAGTGTGAACATTCCAGGTTTTCTCTGCAACCTTCGTTGTCAAGGTTGTTCCACTTCCAACTCTTGGATTCATCAAACACAACGTCTCTGCTTACAACTATTTTCCTACTAGTTGGAATCAAACATTCTGTAAGCTTTCGAACCAGGTCTGTTCCCAAGTGTATCAGGGTTCGAGACCTATCGTCGAGTTTTCTTTACATAAGGCATCTCGGATTTGGCGTACCCAATACATCCAAACACCCGTAGGTGGTTAATGTTGGGTTTCCGTCCTTTAAACACTTCATATGGAGTCTGACAGTTCAATACCTTTGTTGCTACTCTGTTTATGATGTAGGTGGCGTGTCTCACAGCTTCTCCCCATAGATAATTAGGTATCTTCATATGTTTTAGGATGCTCCTTGTCATCTCCATTAGGGTTCTATTTCTTCTTTCTACCACAACCATTCTGTTGTGGTGTATATGGAGCGGTTAGATGCCTTTGAATTCCAGATATTTCGCAGAACTTTTTGAATTCGGTGGATGTGAACTCGCCTCCTCGATCAGTCCTCAGTGTTTTAATGGACAATCCTGTCTCACTCTCTACCGAAGTTTTAAAGAGTTTAAACTTCTCAAACGCATCACCTTTTTCTTTCAAGAGGATTGACCACATGTACCGTGAATGATCATCTATGAGCAAAAGATGTATCGGTTCTTTGCTGCTGTAGAAGGTGAAATAGGTCCACAAAGATCTCCATGAATGAGTTCGAGTACTTTTGGAGAGCGATATTGTGTTGCTTTTGGAAATACTTTTCTTGCTTGTTTCCCAAGTAGACAAGATTCGCATGTCTCCTTTTCAACGTTGATGTGCGGCATCCCTAATACAAGCTCCTTTCTTACCATCATCTTTATCGAATCTGCTCCAATATGACCAAGTCTTGCATGCCATCTTGCGGATTCACTCTCTGCAACTAGCGTTAAACACGTCGTATCAACTATATCCATGAGTACCTTGTAAAGCCGATTCCTTGATCTACTCGCCTTTGTGATCAGTTTTCCGTCTTTACCATATAACAGGAGCAAGTTTTCTTTCATTATTACTTCACAACCAGATTCTGTGGCTTGTCCGAGGCTGATTATATTACTCCTAAGCTCTGGTATGAAGTATACGTCAGATAGTATCTTCTTGTTTCCGTCTTGGCTTGCGAGTAATATGAACCCTTTTCCTTTTATATCAATGTGTGAATCATCTCCAAAACGCACCTTTCCTGTAATTGTTTCATCGATATCTTTAAAATAGTTTTGGTTTCCTGTCATATGATTGCTAGCTCCATTATCTAGATACCATATCCTATCTCCATCGATGCTTTGATTCAAACTCTTGTGGCTTTATATTTTCTCATTGAGGTATACTACCTCATGCATCAATAACCCGTCTGCTTCATGTGTATCATCATCTTTGGTCTCACATGTTTCCTGCAATTTTAGTAATCTGTCCGGACAGTTTTGAGCAAAGTGTCCATTCTTATCGCATCGAAAGCAAGTGATTCTAGATAGATCATATTCTCTGTATGATCTCCCACGTCCTCGTCCTCTATTATAGAAACGTCCTCCTTGACCTCTGTTTCTATATTCTCCATTATAATCTCTTTGTGACTGCGTTTGTTGGGCTTCCATATTCGTATATAACAATTTGCTTTGGTTCTCTTGGTTTTCTTCTTCGTCGTCACGTATACGTTCTTCATATGCTTTTAGTCGTCCAATGATATCTTCGAAGATATTGGTTTTAAGGTCTAAGACTTGCTCAAGGGATGCCACGATGTGTATGTACTTTTTGCGTGGAAGAGACGAGAGAAACTTTTTGACTAACTTTGATTCTTCTATGTTTTCACCTAATGCAGCTGATTTCGATGCAATCTCTGATAGTTTTCCAACAAAGTTGTCAATTGTATCAGTGTCCTTCATCTTTAGTCGATCGAATTCAGTCATTAGAGTTTGAAGTCTCGCTTCTTTTACTCGGTCTGCTCCCATATGTCTTGCCTTAATAGCTTCCCATACCTTTTTTGCGTTATCTAAGTCTCCGACTTGCAAAACGAGAGCCTCGGGTATCGATTGAAATATTAGTGCTATCGCCATATCATTCTTCTCATGTTCTTCGCTTCCTTGTTCAATGACGTCCCAAGCTTTGTGTACCTTTAGCAAAATCTTCATACGAATAGCCCATACAGTATAATTTGATGTAGTTAACATCGGACAGCTTATGGAGGAGGCGCCTCCATCTTTCCCTCTCGTCATAGTACCCGTTGTTGTAATCTCACTCATGTTCTGGCTCTGATACCAAATATTGTTCTAACTCAAATCGTATGAACTCAAAAGATTGTAAGAAAACTCTTTCTTATTAGTTTAAGAAAATATCTCAAAACTTAAACTCTCACACAACAATCTCTAAAACTCATAAGTTCATGCCACAACTCAGCATCTTCTTATATAGAGATAGAATTCCTAAACTCATTAGGAAACACTATTTTCCTAAACATAACAGAACTAGGATTAGTATAACTTAGCTTCTAAGTTATCTTCAAGTTTATCTCATATGTAGCTTGCAACTCTTACTAAAATTTGATGTAAACATAATGATAAATATCATTCAGTATCTCCAAGTTAGTAAAAATGCATATAAACAAGAGGGAATATAAAATAATGAAATTCGTTAAACCGTACATTAGTCGTGTACCGCACAGAACGAACGCACATGTTCCAATGCCAACGGGTTTGCTTCGCGTAAGCTTCCTCCTACTCTTTAAATAATTAAAGTAAACATATATTGAAACTGTTCTCAAGAGGAGTAAGATTCTGTCCAATTAGTGAAGCCAATTTGAAGATTTTAGACAAGACAGTGTCTTTAATGGAGATACGGTTAGATTTTTCCCTTATTGGTCCATCGTATCTACTACCAAATTCTTTCATTTCATAATTTTCTACCCTAACTACTAGTCATTATTTTTCTTAATTATCTAGTATTTTTATTCATAATACTAATGCCATTGATCTAGTAACATGTATAATAAGTTTTGGTCCGTAATTTTACTTGAATATCTTATTTAATAAGTTTGCATTCGCTTCACGTGAGGTTTGATCGTTGACTCTCGCTCTCTTCTTGATACCCTACTCGTTTTCTGAATAATTTTACAAATGTTAAAAAAAAAAAAAATTACAAATGGTGTGTACATATGAAAAATGCATAAAATGATTATGGATCGTAAACTCTTGAAATGTTGTGGTAAAAAAAGGACGACCCATGCATTATTCATAATGAGACGACAAAACTCTAAATCACTAAATGAGACAAATGAGCAATGACCATATTACAAATATTATTATATTATGTACCTTGATGATGTATCATTGTTTTGTTATAATTTTTAACTTGTTACTATGACTCTAGTCTACGTACGCTAATATTAATATGTTCCAGTGTTTTTTTTAAACAAATTGTCTGTGATGTAGATGATGCATTACATTATTAGTAGTACGTACTTCAAAATATTCTTATTTTCCGATTTAAAAATACAATTACGGATTTTGAGGGAGAATGTATACTGTGGCTCAATTCTTAAATTATGAGTGTGACTGGTTGTCACTTTTGGAGTAAAAATTAAAAGAGAAAAAAACATTTACTCCTAGTTATTCCAACAATTTTCCAATTAGGTAAAAATATGTTTTCTTAATTCTAATATTATTAAAATAGAGGTAAATATAGACACATGTTTACTCTCATATCTATAAGAGTAAAAACATTTATTCCATTTTCTATCTTTCCCATTTTTACTTTTCCTCTCTTTCCCTTATTCCTCTTATTTACTCTACACTAACCAATCATACTCTATATTATTTCATGAGTAAAGAGATTATTCCATTTGGTCTGGTATAAAATTCCACTATGTATATATATATAAGTTATAACCCACATCGAGACGTAATATCTACTTTTGTCCAGAGAAAAGCATGTGACAATCTCTCGTGTCCTTGTAAAGCTATGTCTCGAAATGGCTTTATTAAACTTTTCAAAAGTTTTTATTTAGGTTCAGTGTATGTGCGATCAGATATTTCCCGAATTAATTTAATATCTGTTAATCCAAAGCCACAGATTTATGTATTATATTGTCTAGAATATGTCGTTATTAGAAACTTAACAAATTTCTTTTTGAGAAAAATCTAACGGATATTGATCCAATTTAACTAAGAAGATGTGTCAAACAAGATTATATATCTCTCGCTGGCTCCGTCACTAGTAAAAATACGCAAATAGCAACAGTCTGTATTCGTGGATGATTTTTCGTAGTTATATGGAAGACTTGCCAAGAGAAGCCACGATTTTTAAATCGTAGCTATGCAACCATAGCAATCAAAATGCAAGAATTTTGCTATGAAAGATTATGCGGCAAATTGCTACAGTTTGACATGAAATTTTCGTAGCATTGTTGCTACGAAGAAGTGATGGTTGCCATGAAACAGAGACGAATGGTTTCGTGTCTTTCGTTTTGTTTTGCTACGATTTGAACTTTATTTTCGTGAATAGGTATTTCTACGATTTTTAAAAAAATATTTAATTAATTTCTGAAACAGAAACCAAATATATATTACATTGAGCTTTTTAAAGCTCAAAAGGTTCAAAAGATTCAAACATACAAAAAGTTCAAAACATTAAAACCTAATACATAAAATTGTGGGCAAGCAACAACCATATCTAAAACCTACAAACCAAGTTCTGCACTACACCACCTATCTAATTCAAAATGGTAATTGGTGATGAAATGTTGAGGTTGTGAATCACCTTGAGCTTGAGACCGATCCTGAGTTGGAGATGGAGTTTTACCTTGAGGTTGAGCTTGAGATTGAGACTGAGATTGACGTTGAGCCTGAGCTGTGATGTAACCGTGGTTGAGCCAGAAGACTATTCTACAAAAGATAAACCGGATGGCTGAACAGAAAGCTTGAAGATGAAATAGAAGTTGGAATGGAGCATGATGAGCTTATTTTCGCTATGAAAAACTTCTCAAATAAGATGGAAAAGATGTTGATCAGACTAATGGACGAGTTAGGCCTTTCTCGATACCCAAGTCGAGGATCCATTGTCTCTCTCTAATGAACTAGCCATAAAAATCAAGCCAAGGAGCAGCCAAAATAAACAATTATTCAGTTTTTAAGATAATTTTAGCTTTATTCATTTTCAACAATTTTAGAACTTTTTTGTTTCCTTCTATGTTTGCAACTTAAACTCTTTGAGAACTCTCTGAAAAATTATTCACATTTTTATCAAAATACTCTCTAAATCTGTGAATCCCTTGTTCATCCATGAACATTTATTGCTAGGAGTTCATTCTCTGAAATCAAAACTGGTCTTTGATCACAAATAGAGTTCATTCTCTTGATCTTAGACACATCTACACAAGATCTTATCACTTCATAGATCATTTCTGAAAATCATCCTATCAATCCATCCATCATCATCAAAATCAACCAAATCTCTCTCAAAACCATAGAATATTCCTTCAAAATAATCAGGGACAAATGATCTCCTTACCAGGGGTTCATCAAGTTGGTTGTGCAGTAGAGGAAAGAGGAGTGTAAGCTTAATGTTGTAGAAGTTGCATAATCATGTCGAGAGTTGATTGAGTTTTAGTCATCTTTTCTTTGAAGTCAGTCTTGAAAGCAAGAAAATCAGTCTTGACTTCTTGAGTGAGGGTCTCGAAGCCACAAACCCGCATCTCCATGTCCAGGCTTCGCTTGAATGTAGACTTAGAAGGCTGCATGTTCTTGAATTGAACACAACCAAGTCCATAAATGGTGTCCTTGTGTGCTGTCCACCCTGAAAAGGACACAAAAACAAGATAGCATTAGAACTTAGAACATTCAGGTCATAAAAATGCAGTCTGATCTTATTACAAGTTCAATACAAGAGTAAGAAGAAACAAAGATAATGAGTTGAAAGAATATTACCTTGATGTATTCTTGGTTTAGAAGAAGGCACTTTGAATTTGTTGTGTCAACAGTTGAGCAAGCTTGGCCTTCTCAAACTGGAGATCCATCTTGTATCATCTCTTCAACCGCTTGCTCAACCTCCATAACTAGTGCCTCTGCTCGCTCATCAATGAAGGTCCCATCTTTGCGGGTGTGAGTCTTCCTCACAAGATTGCGATAAGAAGGTGGTTCCTCCAAACCTTCATCAATTATCCACAACAAAGGGAACAACAAAAAGTAAGATATTTAGTAGTTAAATAAAGGAAAAATGCAAATCAAAAAGATGGAAAGCTGAACATACGATACTCAATATTTGAAAAGGTGTGTGGTCCTGCACCATGGACGTGCATCTTTTTCCCTGGAGGAACAGAAGTGCGAGCAACAGCTGTTGATTGGCTCTTGGCTTTTGCCTCAACTGTTGACCAATTCGCAAGGATTGTTTCCTAGTCTTTCTCACTAATGTATTTCATTGCTTTTTATCTCATCTTTTCTGGCTTATGCGTTCGAAGATAGTCACTTGCGTCTGAAGCTTCCATTTGAAGTAGATTTCATCATGAAACTTTTCTTCCCAGTAGTATTGTTGCTACAAAAGAAGAGAAGTGATTTGAAGCAAAATATACAATTAAGAATGAAATGATTCAAGATCACTTACAATGAATGAGTGCCACTAACTATCTCTCTTCTCCTCTGGAACCTTTAGCCAGCTTTGCCACGGTCCCTAGTAGTTTACATGCCATGTTGATCGAATAAAAGCATGGATTTCAGGATCAACTCTGAATCTGTAAAGACAATATTAAGCATCAATATTTTTTGCAATATTTGCAATATTTTTTACTGATATAAATAATTAAATAAAAATGAATGTTTTTTCAAAAAAAATCCAACATTGATTGTTTAAAAGGTTAAAAACATAGTATAATTTGAGTTATATATCTTATCAAAACAGAAACATTACTTTGAATCTAACTTAAAATATTACTTAAAATATTTTCTTAAATAATTAAAACAAGGAGTTCATTAAATCTAATTATGTAAATATCATTATATTACTAACTATATTCAAAATATAAAAAATTAGTCTCACCATTTTAATAATTTTTTATTAATCTTAACACAAATTATTATTTTTAATTAAAAAAGTTGACTAAAACACTAATAAATTTACAACTAAATATTTTCATTTTATATAAATAAATTAAACTAACAGATAAGTCTATTTATATTTCATATATATGACACGTTCACTTTAAAAATAAAATTCATATAAAATTAGAGTGTATATAATAAGATGTTAGAATCAATATATTGACATCAAATCAATTTATAAAAAAAATATATATCAAAACTTTTTTAAATAGAAAATAGGTTTGTTACAATCTATTACAAGAATTTGTAATATGGGTTGAAAATAAATAATATCTTATATATAATTTTATGTTTAATATAAATATAAAGACTATATAATAATGTAATATTATTATATACATCAAAACATTTTTACTTTTATTTATGTTTATTAAATTAAATTTTGTTAAAAATATTCTCATACTTATTAAAACGCGAATTATAATCTAGTTATGTTTTAAAGCTAGGGCAATGCAACTAGAACTTCTTGAACTAGAATTACAGGAAACTCCTTGGAAGGAGCTAGAACCTCATTGCCTTTTCGCTTCTCTACATCTGTTCAAACAGACTTGAAAAAGAAGTTACAAGAGGAGAAATCAGTAAGGTTCCGCTTAGTATACATAATGACAAATCGTCTGGGCCAGATGGATATACATTTGAGTTCTTCAAAGCAGCATGGCCTGCTGCCGCGGTCAGTAATTCATCAGCTAACTTAAATCATTTTTTATTAAAGGAGATTCATACAAAAAGACTTAACACCACAATTTTAGCTCTGATACCAAAGAAAACAGTGGCTCGAGAGGTGAAGAATTATAGGCGGATATCATGTCATAATGTTATTCACAAAGTTATCTCCAAGATAATTCTGCAAACATGCTCAAATTCACTTCACTAGAGTTCATTGCTCTATATTAGTCTATGTTTGTGAAGAGTAGGACTGCTGATTGAGAATCTTCTATTTGCTACAGAGCTGGTGAAGGATTATCACAAATTTTATCTCATCTAAATGTGCTTTGAAGATCAAATATATCGAGAGCGTTCAGTTTAGTCCAGTGGAGTTTTTTATTAAAATTTTGGATTTTTCTTTGTATAACTGCTGCATCATTCTTGGTCCAGGTGGAATGGAGAGTTGGCTGGCTATATTCAAAGTGAAAGGGGACTGCGGCAGGGATGTGATTTATCTCCATGTCACCTTGTTATTTGCATGAATGTGTTGTCAAAGCTATTAGACAAATCAGCAACTGAATCAGCAGCCTATATACCAAAGGAAATGATTACGTAAAGAGTTAGTATTAGGTAGGTGATGTATTCACCAAGACCAACGGCGTCTAAAAATTTGTGATGAGTTTCATGGCATGATGAACTTATGAGATTCCACCAGCCAACCATCTTAAGGGGGAGGGAGAATGTTAAAATAAAATAATTATTACATACAACTTCAAAATGGTCGATGACAGAAACATGTATTGGTCAATTTAGTATTGTTGGAAGCACATACGAATATGGCAAGCATTGTTCACGAATATACTGTTTACTTCAAATCTCAAACATAGATACACAACTCATTTATGCATACAAAGTAGGTTAAGAAGCAATGTATTCTTAGTTAAATATTTTGTTTTGTGTTGACCACAATAACCTAATAAGATTAAGGACACACTTTCTCTTTTTCTTTTTTTTCTGCTATCCTACTTCTAATCTTCATCATAATCTATAATTCCTATATAAGTATGATTGGCCTTTTTGAAGTTTTTAGCATCAACGATAACTAACCCTTTTGCCTCTTGAGATGTAAAACAAAGTTACAATTTTCGAATTTACATATCCAAACCTGTTTTTTGTCTAAGCTGGAGAATTTCCTTATCACGCTTTCTCAACTGAAATATATATGCAACATAGTGGGCATTTTCTTTGGTCTTTACGTTTGAAAGCTAACATATACTTTCTTATCTTACACTCAACAGTTTTAAATATGATTATCCAGTTCACTGATAAAATTATAAGAAAATCCAATAAAAATATATACCACACATAAAACCACAAATCTATCGAGTATTTTAGAATTCAACTAAATTCATTAAAATACATTTTTGTAACTTAAACCTATTAAAGTACGTACTTTCAACTAAGAGTACAAATACATTTGAATTCTTCAGATATTCGTAGTGGATCTACGAAAGTGTAACAAGTTTGGTTTACTAAAGTTTGAATGAACAAATTTCACTTTCAAATTCTGAGTTGGTAAACCAGCTGGTAATTTGATCGAATAATTCAAACCAGTTTCTAAACCGGAAACGATCTGACCTTTACCTCTTCTTTTCTACTGGATGATGCTTTTCATATTCACAATGACGAAACAGATAAAACATATGTCCCGTCGTTACTTCTTCGTTCGTATTACTTAAACAAGTTTTGTAAATAGTTTTGTAACTTGTCCTCGGTTGCCTCTTCTAGCAGCGATATGGAAAGACACCTGCTCCAACAGAGAGCAGTGAACAATAATCAATCAATAAAGACAAAAAAAAATATTATGCTCTTTATCAACCTGCTATGTACTGGTTCACTTAAACACCCCCATCTTTTATTTACAGCTTTTCTGTTAGTGCGGATAATTTTTTGTACTTGATCCTTTCGTAACCATCATGATGGAAGCACGGACAAAGTGGTGTGCAGTTCTATCGATGCTTATGCAGTACTGGCCCTATAATTTTAAAGACTAGATGCAAGCAACAAAAATGGCAGCTTTTTGTGAAAACAGAAAAGAAAAATATTTAAGTTCAAAAAAAGAAAAGAAAAAATATAAACTTAGTATGGATGTGTAGAATCTAATTAGGGCTTTAAAATCTTTCTTTTTTTAGTTCAACCACGAGACTAAAGACATTATTTATGATTTTATGGCTGAAATTTTATTTATCAAAGAGCAGTGGAAGCATGAAATTTTTGTTGAAATAAATCTTGAGATACAAGCTTTCTAATCATACCGAATTATGGTTTCTTAAAGGATTAGGAAATATTTAGATATGTTATATTAAATGAGTTTAGGAGAATATGATTAATATATAAAAAGATGTTGAGATGTAGCATAACTTATGAAGTTTTGAGAGAACTTAAGGTTTTGAATGATTTTCTTATGAGATTAATAAGAGAAATATTATATTACTTGTGAAGTTTTACAATCGAGATTGTGATATTCAGATTCAATATTTCTTAGCTTGGTCCATGGACAGGCTTTGTGCTTATGAAGCGGGGAAATTAGATATGCATAAGGTATTTTGGACAAAACAGTAGATGTCTCATTCTTGATTCTATCATTTGACCTAATACTTCGATGTTTCAGTGAATAAGGGCATCTCTATCCCTAAAAACCCCAAATGGGGTTCTTATTTTTTTTTTACTTTTTTTTGTGGATTAAAAAAAATTAAAAAAATTAAAAACGAATCAATCGCGGGTTGCCACGTGTCAATGGGGCCCGTTGAACAGTGCAAGAAACCATCAAAAACAGGTTCTTAATTAGGGATTTTAGGAGATGGTTCTTACACTGTTCACGGATCCCACATGTCAGTGGGGTCTGCGAACAGTGCAAGACCTCCTCTAAGAAACCCGGATAATGATGCTCTAAGAATGCCACTCTATAATTCGGAATCTAGACGAAAGAGTAGTTAATAAAACAGTTAGCTCTGTGATGCATGTAGACATCTACAGTGACCAACAATTGTACGTAGTGGGAGAGTTTGAGTCTTGGTTTGTTTGATAAAAAAGTTCGAGTCTGGCCGTTAAAAGCACAATATTTTACTATGGATTTGACTCTTTTTTACAGATAGCGATATAGTTTTTAAGCGAGAAACTAATATCAAATCAAGCAGAATTTTTTTTTGTTATTTTTTTGTTAATAACAGGTTAAAAGAAAAGTTGGATAGAAGGAACTTTCGGTGGATGAAAGAATCATCAAAACACGTTTGAGGGATGAATAGAAAGTGTCAAACGTATCGTCAGCTTTCCGTCTTTGACTTTGAGTGTCTTTCAGTCAAGTTTGTGTGTACTTGATTTTCTCAACTATAGCGGCTACAGTTTTTCTTTTATTTCAACTATTTTTTCCAAAATATTTGATTTGAAAGCTTCTAAGTAACATCTATGAATCTAATTAACAGTCGTTAAAAGTGTTAATTAAATGAAATTTCTCTAAAACACAGCAGTGGTATCAAAGAGAGATCCTCCGGTTGATAGCGTAGTTCCTACTATTTCTAACTTGTGGTTCAAGTAGGCATGGCAAAATACTCATTTCCAACCAAGAGCTCTTGGTCTAGTGGTAAAGGAACTCCAGCTGGAGTGCCCGTCCTGGGTTCGAGTCGCCTTGGCCACCTTCCGCCTATAACCGTGCGTGCCCGGATGGAAGGCCTCGTGGGGATTAGTCTGGGCTTACCGCCTGGGAACCCCCCACGGTCATCAAAAAAAAAAAAAAAAAAAAAAAAAATACTCATTTCCAAATAACCGAAAGCAATTCCGCTCCAAAAAAGTTATATCAAAACCAAATTGAAGATGGTAGAATATCTGAATAGGTTCAAAATTTTGATATCCAAAAAACTAAAACTAAATCTGATCCAAATCAAAATATTTTGGGTACATGTACATATATGAATCATCATAATATATTTAAATATATTAATTATATTTGGTCGTATCAAATATCCAAAATACCTAAAAATATTTAAAATAGGAAAAATGAATATCCAAAATAGCCAAAAAAAACTTAAATGCTGACAATACTAAAAATATTTACCGATGGAGGACCTAAATATCCAAACCGAACTATTTTCATTTTAATTTTAGATATTTGATCATATATTAATTAAATATATATGTATGTTATTTTATTTTGGATTTTGAGAATTTTAATGTATATTTGGATTTTCATAAAAATTAACATAGTTTAAATGGATATTCGAACTCAAATTGAATCAGTAAAAATTTGAACTGAATTAGACCAAAATTTATGAATACCCAAATATGACCTGAATCTCTATTCCTGAAATTAAAACAATTTTTATTTCCAATCAAATTTATATCTTCACAAATCACATAACACATTTATAAACAAGGATAAATTCAAAAAATATTTACAATGATAATTGGAATTTCTGTTTTAAGGGCACTGGCATCACTGAAATACAAAAATAACCAAATCAATTAAATTTGTAAACTTTTCAACAGAATTTATTTCACGGCTTATTCACCACAGTTATTTTTAACTTACATTAAATCACCACAACTAATTTGACCAATTCAAGCCTAAGTTACTGAATCAAGTCAGTCAACACAAATACTCCTAAATCTCACCATAACATTTGTTGGATACCATTTTCACAACAACATAATATATGTCCAAACTAATTTAAGTTAACTAATTTAATAAATAGCTAGTGTTTGTGGTTTTGAGAGTTTTCCATAACAACCAATCTAAAACCTAAAGCATCATAAGTGAAGAAGCAAGAAAATAACAAAAGATATGGGCCATGCTTTAGGGCTCATTTAAATATCCGGAGAGAGGGTCTATCCGTGGGCTGCACCTCCTCTTGGAGATTAGTCGGGGCCTCTCCATGGGCCTGGGATACCTCAGGTTAATAAAAAAATAAATAATAACAACTTAAAAGTCAACCCCACCAAGCTGGCGAAGACAAAACTTAAGCGATTAAGTAAAAAAATAGGGTCCCACTTCTAAATCAGATGTTACGGCTGACGACCAAAGTTTGACCCGATGCTCTTTCATCAACTGCACCTCTTATCATTTTGTAGTATTATTTTTGTCTTCCCATAGCCCCATCAAGAAGAAGGTTAAAAACATTTTATGTTTTGTATTTCCAAGAAATCACATGCATTTTGCATCAGAGGACCAGAGTCTGAGCGCCTGAAATCACCTGTATAGTTTTCATATACATGAGATCCGGTTAGATTAATCAATTCTATTTGTTGTTTAATGGCTGAAAAACTCATTAAAAAATCTTAACATTCATACAAAAAAAATCTTTAAAATACCCCAACTTTTTCTTAATTTTTAGTGTTCTAAAATTTTTAGATTATAAAAGATTTCTAAAATTGTTATTATGTTTAACTAAAGCATAAATATTTTAATATCAAAATAAAATTGGTATTATTTTTCTGCTGAGTTAACAGTATCAAATGAATATACGCTCACATTTATGTGAGTATAAAATATTTGATTTTTTAAAAAGGAATAAATTTAGTTGGAATATTTCATAATACTTTCCCTTCTAAAACCAGTGTTAAAAATTTAACACATTGGTATTATTGTCAAATACATATTGAAGAGATAGAACAAAAGTGAACAGACATCAAAAAATTTCACTGTTTTTATTTTTCATGTGGCTTTGGCTACTGGCTTTTTTCTTTTCATTTGTCAAATTTTCACCACATCAATAAATCTCTACTTGATGTTTTATTTGTTATCAATTTGGTTTGTGAAAATCAAATTGACGTTGTCTTTCTATTGTTTCTTTCGCTATTCTCAATATCCGATGGAGCATAACTCAATATGCCCCATGCCCCTTTTAAAAATTCAGTATTCTCCTTTTATTAAAATATATTTTATTTTTAATGATTTTTAAATAAAAAATATGGTTAAAGACGACACTACCCTTAATAAAATCACTAAATTACTTAACCCAACCACATAAATTGGATCTATCCAGATCCAATCCGGTTTCTAAACCTAAACGCAGAGTTTTACTTTTTCTCCTCACCCCCAATTCTATCGAGTCTCTCTCTCTCTCTTTGGCGACAGAAACGGCGACACAAACCCTCTCCAACCCTAAATCTCCTTTCTCTTCGTTTCATCTTTTTTCTCTGTGATAATCGAGCTTCCATCTTCCGAATTGACATCCTTCATCTTGGTAAGTGATTTATTCTTATTGATTTCGTCGTATTTTGTATCTAGGTTAGATAAAAATTGGGGAAAACTTGTAAGTTGTAGACGAAACTAAGGTATTGTCTTTAGTAATCGAGTTTATGCTATGAAATTGGGGGAAACACGGTGAAATCTTAGATTTGGTATAAGTTATGTAGAAAGGTATTCTAGACTCCTATTTAGGACCAAAGTGTTGCGATTTTATGGGTTTTCGAAAGGATAAGTTGAATCTAATTGGTGAGATGCCTTGTTAAAACAGAAACTATGAATTAGGGAGAAAATGTATATGAATCGGGTATGTATTCAATTGGAGAGAATGTTAGGTTTTTAGGTTATGGAGATCGAAAGTAAGTTTGGTTTTGAGATTAGTGTAGTGAGGAGAGTCCGTGTAGTGACTGAATGTTTGTTGTTTTTGGATTAATTGAGTGAATGGTGTTGAGATTTGACAAATTAATGATTTCGTTCTCGATTGTGACTGAATGTTTGTTGTTTTTGGATTTTCAGAAGATCTAGATAATGGCAGGCCGTAAGAAGCGTGGACAAAAAAATCAAAGCAATCAAAAAAAGAAAACGACCACAAGAGCCCGAAGAAACATTGCTCCTGTAGTAGAAGAGCATTTAGAAGAGCATGTAGAAGAGCATGTAGAAGAGAATGTAGAAGAGAATGTGGAAGAGCATGTAGAAGAGCATGTGGAAGAGCATGTGGAAGAGCTTTCAGACGGGAACTCAAGTGATGATTTGTCTACTCCATCAGTGGTAAAATATTATTTTGGTTTTAGTTTAAGTTACTTCTCATGTATTGGGTTTAGTTGAATAAAGTGTCACTGATCGTGTATTATTGGTATCACTAGTTCTACTAGGACATAACTGTATTGCTAGTGTGATTAGTATTACTAGTACATAATTAGTACTACTAGACATAACTGTATTACTAGTGTGATTAGTATTACTAGTACATAATTAGTACTACTAGGACATAACTGTATTACTAGTGTGATTAGTATTACTAGTACATAATTAGTACTACTAGGACATAACTATATTACTAGTGTGATTAATATTACTAGTACATAATCGTGTATTATTGGTATCATTAGTTTTGTTGGTTTTATTTTCCTTGCAGGAATGCCAACCACTGCCACCTTGTGATCTCTACTTCAAGAACACCGAGTTCACCAAGACTTGTAAGATACAGAGCAAGTGCACTGTGACCAAGACTTTGGATGTCATCAAAAAGCTTAAGAACGAGTTGCCCTGGTTCGAAAGGCACCCTCAGTTTTGTCATTTTTTCCACATGCCTCGAGAAGAAAACTTGAAGCTGTTGGGTATGTGGATGCTTTTACTGCGCACTATTCCCTTAGATGAAGCAGAGGACACAGCTTGGTTTGCAGTTAATGGTGTACCCATCCGGTATTCCATTAGAGAGCATGCACTCATCTCAGGATTGGACTGCCATGATTATCCGCCTAATTATGAGAAATTGGGAAGTTTTGAGTTTGTAGATAGGCATTTCAAGTCACATAGCGAGATAACAATGACATCTGTGAAAGCGAAATTGTTGACTATGAGATCATGTGGGGATCGACTCAAGATGGCAGTGTTATTCTTCTTGGGAACGATTATCAGAGTGAACGCAAAGTATGATGGACGCATGGACCCTTTCATATTAAGAGTCGTCAATGATTTGGATGTTTGTGAAACCTTTCCTTGGGGTCGCTTGACATTTGAAGATGCTCTCCGCTCGATTAATAAAGTGATGAATCATCTCAAGGGGAAACCTAAAAATAATGTCAATTTCCCCGGATTCATAGTTCCTTTAGAGGTAACTTATTCTTAAGTTAAATTTATTACTTGTTGTGTGATTGGTTTTTGACAAATTCTTTACGTAGGTCCTTGTATTCGAGTGTATTCCAGCTCTGAATGCAAGATTTAGAGAACAAGTACCAGGTTGTATGAGTAATTGTCCGAGGATGTGCAAAAAGCGGTTCCAAAGTAACAGTATGAAGGGTTATCCACTTGAGGACTTGTACGAGACTCTTGGAGAAACTACGGTAAATAATCTTTATCAGTTTTTTTAAACTTACTGGGATTTGTGCAAATGATATCGTTTTGGTTTATATTTCAGGTAATTAAAAGTTTTTTGGCTCCTACTCTGGGTGAAGAAACTCTCATGGCGAGAATAGTGGATAAGGAGCCTGAGTATGATAAGGAAGATGGAGTAAGTGACATGTGGAGCGCATGGCTTACTATAAAGGAGAAGCCTATCTGGTGGAAAGAGCTCTACGAGTTGGATGTGGCTGCAAGAGACTTTCCTAAGAAAAAAGACAAAGAAAAAGTGTCTGAAAAAGCATCCTCCTCTAATGATGGGTTGGAGAACATTTTGAAAGGGTTTGAAGAGAGGTTGATGACTTCCTTAACTGAAGTGAATGTGAAGATGGAGACAATGGACAAGCGGCTTGATGGCATTGAAAAAACCAACGTGTTTTAAAAGAGAAGACTAAGAAGATGAAAGCAGTGGAGAAGAGGTTGACCGGCATTGAAAATTGCCAATACTTTTTAAGAAAGAAGGCTAAGAAGTTGGAGGTAGTGGCCACGAAGCTTGATGCCATTGAGAAAGGCCAAGATGTCATGAAAAAAAGGTTAGAAGGATGACAAAGAAACTGAAAGAGAAGGGTATTGACAACCAGGGCATGGATTTTAACAACCAGGGCATGGATTTTGACTGGGAAATTAACAGAAATGAAGTTGAGGATATTGAGCAACAGGTGAGAGGAGAAGAGAAGAGGCGGATGCAGCGTGGAGAAGAATTCTTTCAGAATCTGAAAATAATGAAGATGTGGAGGCTGAAAGGAAAAGTTCAGGAAGAGGCTGAAGGGAAAGAGTTCAAGAAGAGGCTGAAGGGAAAGATGTTGAAGAAAGAGGTTGAAAGGGAAGAGGTCCAAGAAGAGGCTGAAGGAAAAAAGTTTGGAGAAGAACCTGAAAGGGAAGAGGTCCAAGAAGAGACTGAAGGGAAAGAGGTTGGAGAAGAACCTGAGGACACTGAAAAGTAGAAAAAGAGGCTGAGAACGAACCCGAGGAGGAAGTGTTTAGGAAATACACGGAGGAAGAGAAAGCATGGGTGGGTTCTTACTATTTTCAAAAGCCATGATGAATATTTTCCATTTTTAAGAGCTCCTGCTGTGGATCAGACGGATGGAACTTCTGCTCCTATTGTGGAACAGACTAGGGGAACTCCTACACCACCACGTGGTAGGACAAAAGCCATGGCCGCGAGAAAGTTAGTACTTACACCACCACGTGATATGCTTAAGGCAATCAGAAAGAGAAAGGCTGATAATCCACAGAAGTTGACAACGCCACCACCAGAAAAAAGGCACGTGCACCTTCACAGTGGCTTTCCTCTCCTTTCACCGAAATGAATACCGATGAGATCGAAGGGCGAAAGAAGAAGCCTAAAACCAAGGCTTAGAAAACTATTGGGTTAAAATATTTTGGATGTTCAATATTAACTCGGCTTTGTAGTGAACTTATGTAGGATGATTTGTTTTGTTGATGTGAAACCTTGGAACTTATGTAGGATGGTTTCTTTTGTTGTTGATGTTGGACTTGTATGATTGTGTTGTAACAGGTTTGGACTACTAGTAGTATTAGGTGCTACTACGCCTAAAAAAATAAATTTGTATTACTAGGTTTATTAGGTACTACTACAAAATTATCAATAACACGTGAAAAACACAAACACATGTAAGACGTGAAAAACACAAACACATGTAACACGTGAAAAACAGATGTAACACGTGTAACAAATGTGTAAAAAACGTGTAAAACATTCTCAACAAAACTATTGTAGTAATACCCAAGGTTGTAATAATACTACATTGTTCATAGTAATACATCTGCAAAATTTGAACTTTTATTAGTAAGACCACATCAAAAACAAAACTATTGTAGTAAAACCAATACATTTATATAATTTATGATTTAATAGAAAACATTGGTGGAAAAACATTTCATAAAAATGTATTTTGTGTTATTCAACTCATTATGGCCTTACCATAGAGACATTAGTCATAGAAGTATAAGGATGTGTTTGTATGAAAATGAGAAGTTTTCTATGGACTTACGAAATTTATAGTTTTTAATGTCTAATTTTATAAATAAACACATATATAGACATATAAACACAACCAATGTACGTTACATCTGATAAAAACAAATAATAAGACGAAAATAGAAGTTTTTAAAAACCTGCATAATACAAATAGTAATTCTTAGAAGTACTAGTCGTCTATTTTACACATAGTAGTTCAAAGTAGTCTGAATTACACATAGTAATTATAAGTAGTTCTAAGTAGACCTGGGTAATACTAGTAGTCTAAGTAGTTCCCGAACCTGAACCACTTCCACATTCAAAATACGATGCTATACCTCCTTCTCTGGCTCTGCCTCTGCCTCTAGCTCCCCCTCTGCCTCTTTTTCCCCTTCCACGGGATTCTCCAACTGATGGAAATCTTGTTTGTTGTGGTTTTCCTTTTTTTGTTTCAAAATCTGGAGGAAATATTTTCTTTGCTCTAACATCTTCGGGTACAACCCAATCAGACATATGAGGAACATGATATATTGTCCTGTGATAAGCCAAAGCCCATAGCTCCACCAAATAGTATTTTGAACAGTACTCAGATAGATGGAGTTCTCTTCCCGCTGCCGCAGTCATGAATGTGGCAGCAGCTACTCCATGCACACAAGGGTATTTGTCTTTATCAAATTGCTCACAACTGCAAGTATTCCTAGCCATATCAACAGTATAAACTTTCCCATCAGTACCATGCACACTATACTCAAGATGGAAGCTGTTTAACTCGTCAACCGTGAGAAACCCTGCTTCAACACATCTTTTAGACATTTCAGTTTCCACAGTAGGCACAAGCTTCAGCGTGTATGGTATTTCAGCTGCCTCCTTCCTATGCTTGTTAAACCATTCAGCCATTTTGGCAATGATTACATCAAACATTGGTAGTAAGGTGTACTTCCTCGCTTCCTTAATAACACCATTAAAAGATTCTACTGAATTGGTGGTGTCAACATTGTACCTATCTCCTCCAAAGTAGCATCTAGCCCATTTCTTCTCTTCAACACTCTTGTCAAGATACACCGCTGCACTAGGATACTTCCTACGAAATATTGATAAAGGTACTTGAACTCACTCTCTGTATAAGCGTGTGCGCACTCTCTAAACTTAAACACACAAGTATCTTTGTTGTTATGGACGTGACCTTTAACATTTTGAGATAAATGTCATATACAATACCCATGTTCAGCCTCAGGGAACACTAGACGTATTGACTTGATCAAGCTTTTGTTTCTATCTGAAAGAAACACCAATCCCGGGACATCGGATATCACTGATTTCAGTTGTTCCATAAACCATATCCAGCTTTCATCATTCTCACCATCAGCTACACCAAACGCAATTGGGTAGTGGTGATGGTCGGGATCCTGAGCAGTCGCAACAAAAAGAACTCCACCATAAACATTCTTGAGGTGTGTTCCATCCACAATGAGGACTTTCCTCATCGCAGCAAATCCTTCTATGCTAGCTCCCAGGGCAAAAAACAAATACTTAAATTTGTTGGCCTCATCCACTACCACACGAGTTCTTGTGCCAATATTTGTCTGCTCGAGCATGTGCATATAACAATATAATAAAGTAAAACTCTCTTCTAGACTTCCTCGCACTTCATTAGCAGCTTCTCTTTTTCCTCTCCATGCTGTAGTGTATGATACATCCACACCAACCCTACGATGAACTAAATCGATCAGAACTTTAGGAACTGGTGTGTCAAATGTACCAGGATAATCTTGAGCCAAAACCGATGCAACGATTTGTGGTGTGCCTTTCCTTCTATTTCGCAGTGTTCTTGTAGTAACAACAGAACATGTATGTTGCTTGATGTAACTTCTAACCGTCAAAGATCTGAATTCTTTAAATTTGCAACTCGCACAAACCACTTGCAACCTTCTTTGGCTCCTCGGCATTTAATCACAAATCTCGTAGTATCTGACTTAGCTATATCAAACTCAAAACAGTTCTGATGTGAAGCCGTCTGAATATGAACTTTTGCTGCCTCCTTGGTTCTAAATTCTTGACCTAAAACCAAATCCATACCATCATCCCGTGGCTGATAGACACCATCATGCATCTCAATATCTTCGTGAAAAGTGTGCACACCACCAATACCTTCATTATCAATTACATCATTCTCAGTACCATCTTCATCACCAGCCTCTATATCAGTAGCCTCTCTATCAATATCCTCTATATCAGGCAGTGTTCTTGTAGTAACAAGAGAACATGTATGATGCTTGATGTAACTTCTAACCGTCCAAAGATCTGAATTCTTTAACTTTGCAACTCGCACAAACCACTTGCAACCTTCTTTGGCTCCTCGGCATTTAATCACAAATCTCGTAGTATCTGACTTAGCTATATCAAACTCAAAACAGTTCTGATGTGAAGCCGTCTGAATATGAACTTTTGCTGCCTCCTTGGTTCTAAATTCTTGACCTAAAACCAAATCCATACCATCATCCCGTGGCTGATAGACACCATCATTCATCTCAATGTCTTCGTGAAAAGTGAGCACACCACCAGTACCTTCATTCTCAGTACCATCTTCATCACCAGCCTCTATATCAGTAACCTCTCTATCGGATAGACCGACATAGACATCAGTTTCGTCATCCTCTTCTGAAAGTTGCACTTCTTCATTGCTGAACTCCACATGTAGAACACTTCTACAATTTTCATGATTTACTTGCAGTAGATAACCAAAAACTTCTTCATCATTCCAGATATATGATGGCTTGTACGAATACAATACCATTGGAAAGTAACTAATCTTCACTTCCACCTTAGATTCATCTACCTTTATCTTTCTGCAAATACGCTCAACCAAACCAGAGTAAGTGACCTCCTCCACTGATTTCTTCAACACAATAGTGTGAATTTCATCTTCTCCTTCACCATCTCCCGAGATCCATTTTATTTCAGCCCATCCTTCATATAATATCCCCCATAATCAAAACAAATGATTGTGCAATGCGGATTTTGCATTTTTCCTGAAATATAATAGCAATATCATTAAAATTATTATTATTAAGAAATACAAATTAATTCTCACATTGTACATCCTTCTATTACTAATAATAATTCATTTCAGTACTACTATACAATATAGTAATTCCAGTAACATCAGTAATACCAGTAGAACTTGTCTACATACTAATATCAGTAATACTAGTAAAACTACTTGGCCATAGTAATACATATGTCTTAGTAGTACCCGAAATTTTTCATTTTAAGTGATAGTCTACTTTTTACGACGACATTGTTCTGATTATACCACTACTATCAGATTTACAACCATTTAAAAATCCTACTATACTACAGACCCATAATATACAAAGTTTATACTTTTTTTTGTTCAACAAAGTTTAAACATAAACACAGTGTTCAAATTTGTTTTTAATCTCTCTGAGTTTCTATCTAATATTACATTATTTACATACCCATGATATATACTTCATTTTAATGATATTCTACACAAAAAATTATCAAAACGAACATAAAATCATAAAATGAACCTGAAACCTAAAAAATATAGTTATGAAAAACGTTTTTCAAACTCCCAAAATTTACATCAAATCTTACATCTTTTTATTACCCATGATAGAAACTTCATTTTAATGATATTCATAAAAAAATCATCAAAAACGGATAAGAATTACCTCCTTTTTGAGCTTCAATTTTCGGCAATGGAAGAAATGAGAGGGAGAGAACATACGACAGTTTGGAGGAAGAAGAAAGAGAATAAATTGAGTTATTTAATTGTTAAGGTTGT
>CAJHQP010008562.1:0-26378 GCA_905132765.1 Moricandia arvensis | reverse complement strand
GTGTGGTTTGAAGCAATGCGGAGATTATGGAGCATTCTGGAGCTTAATGATGAATAAACTCGTAGCTGATGAAGAATAAAAAGTTAGAGTCGAGATTCCAGATGTCTGTCGATCGACAACACCATGTTGGTATTGATCGTCAACGACACGAAATGGAACCAACTTGTTCGTGACCGACTTGAAGCTCAAGTCCCACATAATTACAAGACTATCCCTGGACGACCTAATACTTATTTATTTACATGCTTCGCTATTTTGGAGAAAAAGAGAGAGACACACAAGAAACTTTTATATTATTCTAGGGTTTTTAATAGTTTTGGAGAGAAGATCAAGACTCCTTCAGAGATTTGTATTGGAACTCCATTTTTTCCTTACCTTATTCAATTTATGCATTCTATTCAAATATTTATTATTCTTTTCATGATTATGTCTGAGTAGTCTTCTTCGTTACAGCTAGGGTTTTATTAGGGTTTATATGTATTGCTAATTATAGAACTGCTAGGTTAAATCCATAAGGATTCATCAGAATTGGTCTTAATGCTTGTGTTGTAGAGTAACTAACTAGAATCATGAACTTAAGATATAGATAAATAAGACGGTAGGATCTATACTCGATAAAAATTCTGTTAAGCTAGGTTTTTAGACGCAAGTCGAAAGCTGGTCTAAATTAAATTAGTGAACATATCGATTAGGATGATAATGCTTGTCTAAGGTAGTATCGATTGACACTAGCCATACTATCGATCGACACTCGTTCTTTGCTCGTAGGTCAAAATTTAGACCAAAGACTTAGTCATCTAATTAAACTCGCAACGTAGCTGAATATCTGGCTTTAGTATTCAAGTTCTAGAACACGTACTAATTAGATTCACAGCGAATAGTTTTAGCACTTATCCTTAGTATCTATATAACAATACTATAACCTGAAACCCGATCCAGCTATTCATTCTCATAAGTTTACAAACCAACTCTCATTTGATTTATACTGTCTATGGTTGTATACTTACTTGCATAGATTAATCTTTATATTTATAAATTTATTGTGTGCCCAAGCTCCCTATGGATTTGATCCCTATGTACTACATCTGATTCTCTTATCTGAGAGAGTAAAATTTCTAATAGGGTAATTTGAATGATATCAGGTCGAAATAAATCGATGATCAAAGTCTCTCGCGAAGGATGTTTTGTGTGACGTTGCTACGGTATATTATAGTATGTTTGTAAGATTGAATGCTTACGAAAAAGGCTAAGCGGAGTTGTGATCAAGAGTTTCAGGAAGTTAGTGAAACTAACTTGAGTCTTGTTAAGGAAGAAAATTGTCGAGTATCAGGTGTCTCAAAGGGTATGCAATGAAGGTATCTGGTTGGGTCAGTCATCTAGAGTAAACATACTTAAAGTCATGCACAACTGATCAAGATATCCGCTAGGGTGAAGTAGTGCATACGAAGGTGCAAGGACACAAACCAATACTCGACATAGACTGCTGGATAACTACTTGGATAGCTGGGGCTATGGGAAATGCTCAATTAAATTTTGCTAAGAACAAAGGATGTTAATCTCTCAAGCAAAATAGGAAGTGTTAGGTGTTCGTTTTATGTTGTGGCATAATTTCCTAATGATGAATGGCATCGATGGAGGTGCAACAAGGACGTGTCTGTGGCTAGAGGTCTGAGAAAAACGCGGCACCTGCCCCCAAGGATATGCAAGATTGAATGGAAGGATGAGCCAATCCGATACACTTTTTTTTACTTCAGTGTCGGATTCTTTTTTCTTATGAATTTTTTAAGAGCTTAACGTCTAACAATTGACACAAGGAGGAGATCAGATTAGGTCATGCAGCAGACAATACAATTCTTAAGTTGCGTGTCATTTATCAAAATGTGTAAATAGTGGTGGAGATTGTGGATATGTTGTATGGATAAATTGTCATACCAAATATATAATACAAAGATGTAGATTGGATGAATTATTGTGGAGCAAACATGCATTGTGAAAAAGTTGAATTACCTTTAGTTGGGAAGAAATGAAAGTTGGTTGTTTGAGAAAAAGAAAGCAATTAAGATTTTAGTAGTATCAACACGGAGATCGTGGGGGATGGTCGATGACGGTTAAAAATCATTCTTAGGACCATCAAGAATTCATAAGTAGAACACGAAGTGGTGTTGAAAAAACTCTCAATGACGAGAAAGTGAGCATAAGGTTCTAATGAAAGTTATGCAAATGCAGTTTTGGATAAAGGTGAACTAGGTTTCGGGTCATGTGCTGTCCGAGTAAAATATGTTGTGGATTCTAAGAATGTCATAACCATTGAACATTGCAAGGACGAATGATCCAACAAGGATCATAACTTCTTCGAATTAGTGAGTAATCATCGACGGTTAGTAAAGGGCTCTTTAAGTTGGTATAACCATTGAATCGTCTGACGTTGGAGGATGTGAAGTATGGGTGCATGACATGATGTCAAGTAAGTTTTTGGTTCAAAAATAATGGTGGATGATTATGTTAATATAAGTACAACCTAACTAAGAGAGCTTGTGCACAAACACATCTAATATCGGACTTATGTGGTTTCTTATGTTGAAATAATATGCTATCACCTATATGTCTTGACAATTGAGGAAGCAATAGGATTAAACCCAATGATTTGAATGTCTTGACATATAAGATGAGCGCACAAAGAGAAAGGAAGCGGTTGCTAAAGTTGACTTATAAGACTGAGATTGGAGTAGCGCTTGAGATCTTGACGGAGTAGTAACACCAGGGATGAGAAGTTTATTTAACTAAGACTCAAGTTGGCAGTGGTAGTATTTTCCTAAAGATATGGCTGTCATATTGTATGGAGGAAAATATTCATGTGTTTTCGGATAACTAGAGTCGTTGGATATAAGGTAAATGATATGGATGGAAATGGATAAGTCATCTGAGGATGCGCTTTGTCATAGGAAGACAATGTCTCGACAGAGAAAGAATCATAATGGTTGATAAAAATGATTGGGATGTTGCGAGCGAATGTGTTGGCAGATGAGACAGTTGCTATGGGTGAGGAATCTTCTGATTAAGCTAACATGCGGTTCAGATCAGATTATGTCAAAGGGGACAATGTTGTGTTGGTTAAGAAGATTGAAGATAGTGTTGTGGGATATAAGTTTGTTTAGCTAGACATGAACAAGATGGTAATACTTCATTAAAGTCATGTTAGCACCATGTCAAATCAGGAAAAACAAAGATTCTTTTTAAATTTTGGAATGACGTTTCAGAAAACACTGAGCATAAATTGCAATGGAGGGTTTCTTATTATATATGTATTTGTGAATTATATGAGTGGGAAAATATTATAAGTTGGAGAAGATGTTGTGATCTTGTGTTTTGGATTTTTGTTTCAAACCGGTAGAAACGTTTGTCATTAGAACTTGAGGACCAAAATATACATGTTGGACCCAGTATTCTGAATCAAAGTGGGGGGAGAAATAATATCTTCAGCTGGAATTGATAAAGAGAAAACACAATGGAGAAAAATCAAAGCCAACATAAAGCATACAAATAGAAAGAAGAAAAAGTCAAATTCCAAGTTGGGAGAAATAGTCTAGCTAATAAGTTAACCTTCAAATATATGGATAAGGCTAAAAAGATGAATAAAATGAAAACATGATCCATCACACAAAGGTACATGTGCAGTACCTGATTTTTGGATGAATTGGAAAAAAATGATTTATAGTCCGAACTTGTCAAAGAAATGTCACTCATCCTATGATGTGTCTTACATGTTAATCAAAGGAAAATCATAAAGGACTTGAACGTTCCATTACTGCATGAGGACTTCAATAAATATTCATCATCCAGTAACTACGGGCACATGTTTGAAGCTGCTAGATAAGAAAGTAACAAGGAAAAGGATACTTTCGTCGAAGAGTAGTATGGGAACACGACTAGCTTCAAAAAGCGGCAAAATACATACAAGCAATATATAGGTTGGTGAACAGAGATCTTTCAGGTACTAGATATTCAGAAGTTGGTCGAATCTAAATACGAATTCCAGTTAAATGGGGAAGAATTGTAACGACCTGATTCCATGAGACCGGCTTGATCTTCAATTTATCATAATTTTTAAACCAAACTATTAGTAAACTGAATGGTTTTGTTTAATTAATCATCTCCAACCAAGGAAATAACAATTCTTTCTTTTTTTTATTTAATTCTTACTTATATTTATATACACAAAGCGTGTGTATCTCTTTCTTGATCTAACCTAGCTGCAAAGAATGTTCAACCAGGTCTTTTTCAATGTATCTTCCCTTGCATCCTTACTCTTATTTGTCTTCTTCTACATTGGTGTTCAAGCCTTCATGTTCTTACTTATCTCTTTATATGTCTCGATCATCTTCTCCTTTTCGAGTTGTGTGGTTTTGTTCGGAGGCGACAAGACTTAATCTTGCACCACCACTCTGCCATCAATCCTCACTCACCAAAGAAGCTATGAACGAAGAAATTTGTGGTTATGATTTTGATGTTGTGGAACGTGACTGAGATGAGGAGAGAAGGTGAAGCAGGTGAGGATGTGATTTGTGGTAGTCGAATAAGAAGTTTTTTCCTTGTTTGATTATTATGATTGAATTTATGCATGATTAGAATTCGTTTATTGAAATTTTGTTTATCGTGTTCTTAAGGAAATAAATGATAGAATTCGTTTATAGAAAGTCCCTTTGATATGTTCTAAGAAAAACACATGCTAGATTTGGTGGATGGATGATTGAGTTATGTTAGGATGTTTATGTAAAAATGAATGTTTTGATCTTGAGAACCTAAGTCATGAAATTTACAATACATCTAAGGAAAGAATAACCGAACTCAGTTAACTAAGGAAAATGGTTAAGTGAATGATACGTAATGGACCATCGGGTCAAAGGTTTGGGTAAGGTCCGTAACGGACCGACGGGTCACTGTTGGCTATGGCCGCATGTTTGTCTACGGCCGTAGGTTTAGCTACAGCCGCAGGTATGGCTACGACTGCAAGTTTGGCTACGACTGCAAGTTGGCTACGGTCGCAGGTTTGGCTACGACCACATGTTGGCTACGGCCGCAGGTTTATGGGCCTTTCGGGTCTAAATGTTAGGAAATGCTAAAGTAATAAGAAATTTATGGAATTAGCAAACTTTATATAACTGATGCTAGGTTGTTAGTATACGATGTATGGCAATGAATAACGATAAAAATAATTGGCTAAGTAGAGCATGATAGAACTTGATGCTAGGTTGTAAGTATTGATTGCGTGATTAATTGTTGGACTGTAGTTAGCGAAATTGAACGTACTAACTAAGTAGTTTTTGTAGTGATGCAGAAAGTTTTGATTATATGAACCGGAGTGAGACTATAAAGACCAACATGAAAGAGTGTTTGAATTTGGGATATTATTTTGAGAATTTTAATCAAATAGTTATATTGTCAAGCTACATATTTTCATTATTGGGTCTTGAATTCCATTAATAAGTTGCAGTATTTCTTCGTATTAATTCTCTGAAAATTTTGGTTCGATCTTTACTTAAATATTTCAATGTTTTCAATTTTATTATGGGTCCGAATGTTTCACTATGCCCAACCGGCACCCTCACCAACCACAATAATCACATAGTTTCATGCTTGATTACATTAATTAACATTAATCGGTTCATTACATGAATTTAACGTCCTAGGTCCTTCAGATTTCCTATCAACATAGCCCAATAAATTTACAATCACATGCAACAATCAATCGCTCAATTAATCAACAATCAATATAATCAACCAATCCATCACATCAAGACAATCAGTCCATTAAATCCTTTAACAGTACGGGTGTTCTTATGCATCATATAACATGCATCTAACAACCTAGTAACTATTATGATCTCTCAACCTAACAACAAAAATTAACAAACCAATTCTAGTTCAGTATCATGCAATATAAAAGATCAAGAGAAGAAATTGGCTTTCGGAAATCACCTCACCTGGATTGTGTGATGGGAAAAAAGAGAGGGCAGACTCACTAGTTATATGGAAAAGAGGAACGACTCTAGGTTTAACCCTACTTGACCTTCGACCTATTGAGGTTTTACCTTTAAAATAAAAGCATTTTATGTTTTGATGATAAGGGTGTAACGCCCCAACCACCCCCTACCGGTGAGTCACCCATCCCTCTATCGGGCTCGTGGGCCCCACCCCTGTCCGACGGTCGGTGCGTTAATTTTCCAAGGCTCGAAATCATTGTTTACTGACCCTGCAATCACCACCCGACCTTTCCCCGTGTTTTGGCCTCACTCGCACGGTATCGCGAATCACTTCCCGATAGGTCACCCATCCTTTCACTACTCCAGCATAAGCACGCTTAACCCTGGAGTTCTAAACGGATGTGTGACGGAAAAGGTAAGTCAACTTTGCTGACATAGGTAGCCAAATCAATTCTTTTAAGTCTTTCCACATATCACAACTCGGGATGTTACAATTCACTCCCTCTCAAAGAACGCAACGCCCTCGTTGCGCCCCACGACAGGTCTCAAGACGCCTCTCAGGTCAGAACCGAGACGGCTAACCAGCTCTGATACCAAATTGTGAGACCAGCATTTTCGAATTAACTTAATAAATAGAAACTCCTGAAACTCCACTTTATTACTTCTCAAAAGTCGCCTCAACACCATAAATCGAATAAATAGAATAATGTATGGAAAACAACGATAAGTCTGAAATAGAAAGAAAAAGAAAACTCCTAAAAGCAACGATCCGAAAAGATCACTCCTGATCGCCAATCTCACCTGAAAGGGGAACAAGAAGGGGTGAGTAACAGGGGAGTCACTCAGTGAGGTATGGGATGCTAGCCACGCAAACCTCTCACTAATTAAATAGAACTCCCACTACGGAAGTTTAACTCTAACATGAACACACATGATGCCTAACGCATCACACAAAACAAAACAATGCGATGATAGCATAAGGCTAGTCCATACACCCCGTATTCGCCTCATAGGGATATACATACTCTGCGTCGATAGTACAGAAGTCCGTCTCTGTACCCCCGCAATCATACTCTGCGTCGATATGCAAACGTCTCTGCACCCCGCAATCGCACACATCTGCGTCGATAGCCAGACGTCTCCGGCCCCCGCAATCTCTCACATAGTCCTTATATTCATAACTACTTTACATATATATATCAACACTTAACATCAAACAATCCAATCAACGGTTGAATCCTCTAGACCCCTAATTTCCGGTTTACAATCAATATCCTAACTATCAAACAAGACTCGATTCAAGTAGACGGATCATGTTTCGAAACTAAACTACGATAGGAAGAATCCTATTTTTTAGTATAGTTTACGGAATAGACCCTCACCTTAGCAAAGATTGAAGATAGCTTGGTAATGCTCCCTAGCGGATATATCTCGACTAACACTCCAAAAGATGTCTTCATATTATTAATGGTGATGAATGAAACATGTTCCAATAATATCTCCATACGCTATCACTTTAAGTGATGCACGAGCAACTCCAAGTCTAGGTTGGCACAAGGTTCCATTACGCACATGCAAGGACACGATAAAGGTTTAAGACATATATATGTTCCTTGTATCACAAGTAACAAAGAAGGCAACATTTAGCTAATACGGCTTGGACCACGGTTGATGACGGCATTTGGTACGATCTCTAGTGATCACGGCACAACCCTCCGGTGACATTCCTTGTTTCCCCAATGGCTCACAACTAGCGGACGTTTAGATCGAAGCCGGTGGTGGTGATGCACGGTGGTCCAACTTTTCTCACGTTCTACATGTCTCTGACTCGGTACATTAACGTCAACGAGGTAGCGGTGATAGCCTATGACAAGACAACGTTCATCTCTGGTAGAGAAAGAGTCGTGGTGGTGATCCATGGTGGACGGTGGCTCCGGCTTTGGCTAATATTTTCACGCCTGAGATAGGAAAATCAATGGCCTTATCAGTAATCCACTTCTCTGCTGATATAGCTTGATCTGACATTCACCTCACCAAGGAAAACCCAAAGGGTTCCATGAAGCCACTTAGCTCAACCCTGATATCCATATGGAGTTCAGCCCTGTAAAATTGGCACCACTCCTCCATGGGTTAGGCTTGCACCTTCTGGCCTCCCAAAAAATCCCGTCTGGCACGACCAAGAATTCTTCCCTGAGTTCCCACCTCTACGATGGTCAACTTCCGTGGATGACCACACTTCCTCCATGGCTTATCCTCTATATATAATGTCTGCACCCTCTCCAACGTAAGAGCCAACTGCACCTTCCTCGGGCGACCACGCTTTCAAATGACCGGCATCACTTTTGCTTCAGATGATGGAGGAAACATCTGTCACCCCCGATCCAAGCGCCTCTTCTCTGTCTACCTCTGGAAATGCGGCATCAGTCTGAGCTTCATGTTCCGGTGGGTATGTGAAAGGTATAATATTATCATCTTTGTTTTAGATGGGATTTCTGGCTCACACACGAGTTCCCTTTGGCCCATGGCAGATACGATCATCTCCAAATTTGACTCTGGTCGGGGAAGCCATCCTCCAAGAAGACGAATCTGATCATAGCCATAATAGAAAATACACATAATGTATAGTTAGTGGTTTTAAAGCATTTCACAATTTTTTTCAAATGTCATAAAATTTCATAAAGTTTTCACAAACTGAAATAAGGATTTTGAAAATGGGGAAAATTAATATGCCAGGATAGTAACGAGGGATGTTAACAAATGCTAGATACTAAACTTAAACCAAGATAGCCTGACAAGCCGGAGAACGGGGTTTCGGGACACATGTCTATGGCATATGGCAGACACAATGTCCAGCCAATGGTCCCACGATTCCCAAACGTGTTTACTTTGGTTTAGACCCACCAACTCAGGCATATCCATTAATTTTACTTACTGCTATACAAAAAAGGAATGTAAAAGGAGGGGTTAGTTAATGGATTACTCAGTGAGATACCTTCTAGATCAGCCTCTCCACATGAGCAGCTATATGACTTAATGCAAAACGAGGACTAACGTAATCCAACGTAAGAGCCGACTGCGCCTTCCTCGGGCGACCACGCTTTTACCTGACCGGCATCACCTTTTCTTCAGATGATGGCGGAAACATCTACCAGCCCCGATCCAAGCGCCTCTTCTCTGCCTACCTCTGGAAATGAGGCATCAGTCTGCGCTTCACGTTCTGGTGGATATGTGAAAGGTATAATATTGTCATCTTTGTTTTAGATGGGATTTCTGGCAAACACACGAGTTCCCTTTGGCCCAAAGCACATACGATTATCTCCAAAGTTGACTCTGGTCGGGGATGCCATCCTCCAAGCAAAAAAATCAAAACAGAACCATAATAGAAAAATACACATGATATATAGTTGGTGGTTTAAAAACATTTCACAAATTTTTCAAATGTCATAAAATTTCACAAAGTTTTCACAAACTGAAAAAAGGATTTTGAAAATGGGGGAAATTAATCTGCCAGGATAGTACCGAGGGATCTTAACATATGCTAGATACCAAACTTAAACCAAGATCACCTGACAAGCCGGAGAACGGGGTTTAGGGACACATGTCTATGGCATAATGCAGCCACAATGTCTAGCCAATGGTCCCACGATTGCCACACGCATTTACTTTGGTTTAAACCTTCCAACTCAAGCATATCCATTCATTTTACTTACAGCTATGCAAAAAAAGGAATGTAAAAGGAGGGGTTAGTTAATGGATTACTCAGTGAAATACCTTCTGGATCAGCTTCTCTGCATGAGCAACTATATGACTTATTGCAAAACGAGAACTAACGTAATCCAAAGTTAGAGCCGACTACGCCTTCTCAGGCGACCACGCTTTCACCTGATCAGCGTCACTTTTGCTTCATATGATGGCGGAAACATCAGACAGCCCCGACCCAAGCGCCTCTTCTCTGGCTTCCTCTGGAAATTAGGCATCAGTCTGCGCTTCACGTTTCGGTGGGTATGTGAAAGGTACAATATTGTCATCTTTGTTTTAGATGGGATTTCTGATCCACACACTAGTTCCCTTTGGCCCACGGCATATACGATCATCTCCAAAGTTGTTCGGTCGGGGATGCCATCCTCCAAGAAAACGAATCTGATCAGACCCATAATAGAAATATACACATTATACATAGTTAGTGGTTTTAAAACATTTCACAAATTTTTCAAATGTCATAAAATTTCACAAAGTTTTCACAAACTGAAATAAGAATTTCAAAAATGGCGGAAATTAATCTGTCAGGATAGTACCAGGGGATTTTAACATATGCTAGATACCAAACATAAAACCAAGATCACCTGACAAGCCGGAGAACAAGGTTTAGGGACACATGTCTATGGCATAATGCAGCCACAAAGTCCACCTAATAGTTCCACAATTCTCAGACACGTTTACTTTGGTTTAAACCCACCAACTCAAGTATATCCATTAATTTTACTTACTGTTATTCAAACAAGGGAATGGAAAAGTAGGGGTGAGTTAATGGATTGATCAGTGAGATACCTTCAAGATCAGCCTCTCCGCATGAGCAACTATATGACTCAATGCAAAACGAGGACTAACAAGCTGCAAACAACATTTCAACATTATTCACTCATCAACATTCCATTACATAATAACACCAAACACGAATATTCAAAACTATGACTCTCTATAATAACTCTCTTCCCCACTGGTGTCTCCCCCATCCAAGGCCCATCGCCTGCGTACACCTAGTGCTCATATGCTAATTGGCACTTACCCAACCAGGTGATCCATTCCATTCATATCCATACGATTGATTCCTTGGATTTCCAAAATAGTATAAAAATAAGTGCTTCGAATCATTTCTATTTGACTCGGACCTGTTCTAAAATAGTCGAGGCATTTTGAATTGTTTGTTGACACGGACAAAGTCAGGGAAAACCTCTGAAATTACGCGGGTACAGTAGTAGGTAAACTTGAAGGAGAAAGGGAGTCAACTTTGGGCTTCAAGAAATAGATCAAATTGAGTGCTTGTTTGTCAAATTTTATTTTAAGAAAAGGAATAATGATAGTATCTGCTTTTGTAGCAAATTCTATTTGTTCTTCGCCGCTTTGGGTTGTGGGGCTTACTTCCTAGCCCAAGTGGGAGTAGTGACTAGCATTATAGATTGTTGGACGGCTTAAAAGTTGCCACGAATAAGTCAGTTTGGAGGTCCGAAGGCAGTTCTCCGTGCACCGCACACGTTGCTTACCGAATCAGTTGCGACACCGATTACTCTTCTGATCGCCCCAACTAAAATCACCGCATAGTATCATGCTCAACTATATTCATTAAAATTAATCGTTTCATTACATGAATCTAACATCTTAGCTTGTTTAATTCTTCTATCAACCTAGCTCATACAATTTACAATCATAACAATCAATCAATCAATATATATAACCAATCAATCGCATCAACAATCAATCCATTAAGTCATTTAGCATAGTGGCATTATTATGCATCATTTAACAACGTAGAACCTAACATGATCTATCAACCTAACAAAAAACAGACTAACCAATCCTAATTCAGCATCATGAAATTAAGAAGTTCAAGAGAAAATTGGTTTTTGAAATAACCTCACATGAATTGTAGATCTAGAGATTACATATGAAAAAGTATATTAGACACAGACCTTTAGAAGATTAGCAAGGAAACACACAACAACAACCACACCCAAGAAACACGGCTCAGTTTCGTCTTGGCCGGACAGCAGCATGGAACCCGACAGCTTGTTGTGGTGGCACGCGGAGGAAGACGACAGCCAGCGGGGGAGAGACGACGGGGTCACGAGGAGAGAGAGAGAGAGAGAGAGAGAGAGAAAGAGAGAGAGATATAGATAGAGAGAGAGAGCTTGACGGCTAAGGTTTGGAGTCTCTTGTAATCCCTGCAGGGTTTCGTTATAAGTTTTTGAATGAAGAAAAGCGATAGAAGCTCTCTATTTATAAGAAAAAGGGAAAATCATTATCGTTAATCTTAATGAACCTTAGACCTAATGAATTTTCTCTTTACAACCAAAGAGTTTTGGACTTTCGAGATAGGGTATTACAACAACCATCCAAGGGAATATAAGTGTAGTTTTTTATATATTAATAAAACGAAAAGAAGAAAAGAGAGGTTGAGTAAAATTTCCTGTTTCAAAACTTATCTATATTATTAAAACTCAAGTCACTTTTCGTACTGTTTGGAAACAAGAGTAGGATTTTATCCGAAAATTCTGTTTGGATACATGGATAGCTTTGTTTGGATACTAGAACCTATATTAAATCCGAAAATTCTGTTTGGAAACTAGGAGATTTGTAGATTTTTTCCTTTACTTCACTCCGCTTAGAATAATAATTAAAAATCTAAAAATATACAGGTACACGAATATAGAAAATATTGTGATCAGTTGCACCTGTTTCAGTTGGAAAATAGAAATACCGAATATTTTTATACTCAAATCTACCCAATATTGCAAACAATTGAACAAATATTTATGATTTCCATATATTTTTAATGCATATCTTCCTAAATTTTTTGTAACAATTTATTGACAATACATATTTATCCTTTATTCTAATTATTTTCCCCTACGATATAAGAAGTACTTGATTTTTAAATGATATTAACATAAATACATAAATTATATTTGATTTATAAAATTTCGGAATACACAATTTTGAGATATCAAATAGTTGATTTTTGATTTAATAATATTAGATATTAGATATAATAGATTTTTTGAACAATCACGATTTTGATAATCATCAATTAGAAACCAAATAAAATAGTCTATTTTTGAACCTATAAGATTTTGAATTTAAATATATTATATATTAGATATAATAGATTTTTTAAACAATCACGATTTTGATAATCAATCAATTAGGAACCAATTTTTTTCCAGAATATTCCTCAACCCATTATACCATATTTATAATTTGATAACAGAATTTTCAATCCTTTTAAAACGTGTGCAACACCCACCGAATATTTTGGGTATATAAATTTGGTATCAGAATTTACCTTATAACTATAGATAAAGTTTGATTTTTTTCTATGGAAATAAAAATTTAACACATACGATTATACAAAAGCAATATATATACTAAAAATCTAATCAATGATTAGCCTTTATATTCGGCCTCAAATACAAGCAAATTAATATTAACAAGATTTTAGGAAATGAATATACACTTTTCCTTCTCGTTATCGAATATACCAAAAGAAATCGATTGTATTATTTTTATCAAGAACTAAAATATAGAAATATCGTATTTAAATATATTCAATACACCGATTTTCAAAAATATCTAAAAGTTATTATGGGAATCTAGAATATTCCAAAGATTTCTTATTCAACACACTTCTTTACTTTTCTTTAAAATATAACTCTTTATCTTCACTTCTCACCAATATAGCCCAAAAACCTCTCATATTTGTCAATTCTCTCTCTAAGATCAAGGTAGGATGTTTTTTTTTTATTGTTGTGACCGATTTAGATACATATATCTAGGTTTCATTTTTTTTATTTCGATGAATCACAATAATCTATGAATCACAATAATCTATTCTTAGTGGGGGTTATTGGTTCTTGCATTTTAATGGATTTGGAAATCTAAACTAAATCAAGTGTTATTGGTTATATGATTTTAAAATTCATACTGAAATCAGGTGTTATTGGTTTCATGATTTATAAACTCTAATTTAAATCAGGTGTTATTCAATCATCCGAATTTACTAATGGATTTGATTTGATAATGGATTTTCATGGATTTCTTTGTTTAAAATACAAAGACTCAAATCCGAGGAAAAACTTCCGGATTTATAAATATAAACACAAATTTATATCTTAGATTTGAAAATCAATATATTTTACATTGATTTGTAAATACTATATGGATTTCTAAATACTCTAAAGTACATGAACCAATAACGCCTCCTTAGACTGTTTTTTTAATATATTTTGTTTTAGATTTGCATGTCATTCATTCTTTTAGTGTTAGATTATTTTTCAAAGGTATAAGATTTCGAATTATGTTAGGATTGTTTAGAGATTGATCTTTTGAAAAATATTCTTTGTTTATATTTGCATATCTTTCATTCTTCTAGGGTTTGATTGTTTTCAATATATACAATTGTGTATTTTTCGAAATATGTTGTTCTTTGGTTATATCATATTTATTTGACTAAATCTAACTAAAGATCAAAGATTTTGTTTTGTATTTTTTTCAATTATTTTGGCTAACCTAATTATTCTTTGAACATGCACTAGGTATTCTCCATGGAAAAGAACCAAGCGCTCAAACTCAACAATCCAATGGTAGAAGACTATGGTTCTTCACCAATGGAAGCATTCAACAATGGAAAGAGAGAGACTAAGCTCCATTACAAGGCTATTCTTGCAAAGGTGAAGGAAAGGGACGAGGCTGTGTATAAGAGGCATAAAGAGGATTTGGATGTCATTGAGCTTCAAGGAAAGTTGTCGGTTCTTGATCAACTTGAACCCATCTTTGAAGCTCTAAAGAATCAAAAGGAGAAACTTGAAGTCGACCTTGAGATGGCCCAAGCTAAGTTGGATGATGTGAGTGTTCCAAACATCGATTGGTACAAGTGGGATGAACCTCAAATGTATGATTAAACTCTTTGAATTTCTTGCTCAATGACTGTTGGTGATGATTTAATGTTTTCTCTTGTGTTTTCGGATTTCATAACTATTTTACGGTTGTTACACAACTGTTTATGTATAATTATTTTGGATAATTAATGTTTAATTATGTTTTTATAAGGTCTCTAATATCTTTTGATCTATCATGATATATCTTTATTCTTGAGATTCAAAGATTGTCATTTATCTTTGATTATTTGCTTAGATATGAAATTTATTTTTGATATTTTAGTAATGAAAATAATGCATCTTTTAGGTTTTTATATATTTTAAATTGATGAATATATTGTGTGGCATTAGATTTAGATATTTTTATGTTATTGTATCAATTTTCGGTTTAGTTTTTAGGTATATTATTATTGCTATAGATAGTAACGAAAATAATGCCTATTTTAGGTATAAAGTTAATATTGGGATTCTATGAACCTCATCATTATATTTGTGCAACATGCAAGACTTGATTTGACAAGTTATTGTGACAAATGTAACTATTTTATAATATAACAAACATAATTTATTTAGTTAATCTATGTTTGTAATGATGCTCTTTTGACAATGACAATACTTATGGAGGTGATTATTTAGTTTTTTAAATTATTTGTTTTGTTAGCAATCTCAAGTTTTAAATAATTTATCAATTTTAGAAATAGTTTTTATGAGAAGTTATTATTATTTAGATATTAATTATTTAGTTGTAGTGTTAGCAATCTCAAGTTTTAAATATTGTATCAATTTTCGAAATGGTTTTTAGGTATATTATTATTCGTATATATATATGTAAGTGTTGTCTAATGATGTGTTTCAAATCTAATTTTACAAGTTGTTATTGGGATTTTATGAACCTCATCATTATATTTGTGCAACATGCAAGAATTGATTTGACAGGTTATTGTGGCAAATGTAACTATTTTCTTATATAACAAACATAATTTATTTAGTTAATCTATGTTTGTAATGATACTCTTTTGACAATAACAATACTTATGGAGGTGACATGATTGAGCATTATTTAGTTCTTCAAATTATTTGTTTTGTTAGCAATCTCAAGTTTTAAATATTGTATCAATTTTTGAAATGGTTCTTAGGTATATTATTATTGGTATATATATAGGTAAGTGTTGTCTAATAATGTGTTTCAAATCTAATTTTACAAATTATTATTGGGATTCTATGAACCTCATCATTATATTTGTGCAACATGCAAGACTTGATTTGACAAGTTATTGTGACAAATGTAACTATTTTCTTATATAACAAACATAATTTACTTAGTTAATCTATGTTTGTAATGATGCTCTTTTGACAATAACAATACTTATGGAGGTGACATGATTGAGCAATTGAATATTGTATCAATTTTCGAAATGGTTTTTAGGTATATTATTATTGGTATATATAGGTACGTGTTGTCTAATGATGTGTTTCAAAACTAATTTTACAAGTTATTATTGGTATTCTATGAACCTCACCATTATATTTGTGCAACATGCAAGACTTGATTTGAAAAGTTATTATAGCAAATATAACTATTTTCTTATATAATAAACATAATTTATTTAGTTAATCTATGTTTGTAATGATGCTCTTTTGACAATGACAATATTTATGGAGGTGACATGATTGAGCATTATTTAGTTTTTCAAATTATTTGTTTTGTTGAAGAAAGTCTAATTGTTTTACAAACATAGATTAAAATATTTCATTATTCACCACATAAATAATATTCTCTTTTAATAGTATACATAAATTTGGTAATTCGGTTCTGTTCGAATATTCGGACAAAATAATATTTCTCCTAACAAAATCGACTAGCTTTCAAATAGTTTTGATTTTTCAAAAAATCAGATTTATAATTTACTATTAAAAAATCGACTAGATTTTAAATACTTCACCTAACCCTTTTTTGAATATAATATATTTTAAAAAACTCTTTTGTAGCAATGAGTTAATTATCTAAATTTGTTTACTAAAATATTACAATTTCAGTATGTTTTATAATTTACAAATAAATAAATTTTAAACAACCGGTAAATATATGAATATTCCATAATAATAATATACCTAAAACTACATAATAAATGGATGGTGTTATTAGTTTTTGTTTTACCATCAAAAAGATTATGAGCAAGAGTTTGGTTCTCATAAGCACCAAAGATATCGATTATGCAATCATATGATGTGAACTTATTATAAATCATAATTCGATATTAAGTTGGTAAAAATGTCAATATCAAAATCCGCGCTTAGAGCACGGATCAAAATATAGTTATACACTTATAATTACTGCATTAGCCATTTGTCGATTTATATGAGGCTTTTTCTTTTTAAAAATTAAAAGTTTAATTATCTATTAAAAATAACACTTTTGACATTAAACAGACTAATATATTAAAGGGCTCAAGCCCAGAGACGTTGTAGCCCAAAACAGGGTTTAGTATAGCAAAGGAAAAACGAAGTGATAGTTTTGCCAATGAATCGGCATCATTGTTTTCAGATCGAGGAATAAAATCAAATGAGATAGAGGACAACAGAGATGAGAGATGTCTGCCACTACACCATGGTTCTCTGTAACCGCAGCTATATTTGAAAGGGCTCTGATCAGCGTTTGTGAATGGGAGCAAACCCGAAGATGGAGGATCTTGAGTGTTCCTGCCATGAAGACTGGATCGGACGGCCATAGCTTCCGCCATAAGAGGAGAGATGATAAAGTCTTTGCGGAGAGAGCCTTTCGTTGTTTGAAACGTTTAAGGCCTAGAGAAGCTCCACACTAATCTTGCATTTTGAGATCCTATGTCCCAAGCCGCATCAGTCTTACAATGGCGTTTGGGGTTATCTTTGGATTGAAATAACACTACTTTTATGTTTTGGATAGTCAATGTGAGGTTATAAATGATGAAATGCTCTTACCTCATGAGATAATTGACTGAAAATACTTCTCTTCGCAACCACGTAATAAAACCCGATAACAAGTTTAAATGCAGGTCCAGTACAAGGTAAGACGAGCTGATTTTGAAAAACTATATTGCAAACTGTAGGAGGTGGATTACATCCCCTAGAAGACCCATAAGATAGCTGACCTGACCCATCCAACTTCAATATACCGGCTTGGTGCATGCCTAAAAGTATAAGGCTTGGCTCTAGACTGCTTTTAGCCGACGAGAATCATTTCCTGATCGACTAACCGAGACGAATAAAGTACTCGGCTTGGTGACGCAATTCATCGGCCTACACGCTCGGCCCGACGAGCAAGGGCCAACAGGACAAACCAACCTAGGGTACCAGAGGTTTGAGCTACTATTTAAAGGAGGAAGAAACAAGGAGAAGGGGGACACAACAAATACTTGGAGGCTAGACTTAGGGTTTTCATCTATTTGCATTCTTACCGACTTGTAATTTTCCGATCAGCTCCTTGAGCACCGACCACCTTCTTACCGTTTATTTCCTTATTTGTAAACCGACAAACGTCTTGCGACCTAATAAAACTCCTTCAAAACAACAGACCGAAGAGTTTCATCTCTCTTACTGGAATCTAACAAAACTTGGTTCAAACAGTTGGCGCCCACCGTGGGCCAGGCCGAAGCAACATTACCAGATCAGCATGACTAACAAAGAATCCACATCCGGTGAAGAACCTGTACCAACCCTCGCATCTGGAATGCCTACCATGTCAGACTTCATTGATACCGTCATGGACCACTTTCTCCAGCATCAAGAGGTGCAGAAAGCCACAAACGCGCAACTCGCTAAGATCGCTGCTGCCCTCGCTCCCCTGGACGCTCCTACAATCAACCCTCCGACTGTCCGCAGACATCTTCAACACTGACAATGCGGCTTAACCGGAATCACCCATAGCCGAAGAAACTGTTCAACCAAAAACTGGTGAAGCCGTACAAAACTGAGGCGGCTCAGATCTGCAAATGATCCGAGAATTCGCGGAGCTCAAGCTCTCACTCCAGGGTATCCATACCAAAATCCACTGCGTCCCGCACCGCAAATCGATAGGGTCCTTGCTGCGACACCCCAAACACCTTTCTTGGGGAGAATAGCCATCGTCGCGCTGATGAACACTCCTACGTACATTCAAAATTCCGCGACGACCTATACTGCAAACCGATGACGTCCTTTCAGGACGCCATCGCCCGTTCCAATAAGTTCTTTCGAAAGGAAGAGGTTACCCGAGAAATTATCATCAAGCAGAACGCTTCAAAACCTACAGCGACAAAAACCGTCGACTCACGGCAAGAGTCAAGACAACATTCTTCTGGCGACAAAATGAACCAGAAGAAGGGTTTTCTTTATGTCATCAACGAGTATGAACTCCCAGAATCAGCGTTAGTCGTACGCGGGAAAGTATGGAATCACTAGCCACCACCCGACAACAAAGACACGAAACAAAAGCCTGAAGCTCCAGCTGGCCCTTCTAGTACCATTGATCTCACAAAGTTCTGTAAATACCACCAGGTTAAAGGGCATGATACACGCGAGTGTAAACAAATTCATGAAGCGCTCCTGAAATCTTTCAGTAACGGAACGGCTAAAATCGAGTTGCCCAAACCCAGGCCAAAAACAAAAAAAGTTGGAACAAAAGTAAAGAAAATAAGGCTCAAAAGAATCAGGAAAAAACATCCAAGAGCGAGCCCGAAGTCATGGGAGAGGGAACGGCAGAGAGAAAAAAGGAAAGAGATGATACGTCAGTTGACGAGGAACAACCCCAAAATCGACGACGTATCCAAGTGATACTCTCCCGAAAAACCGCTTTAACCGACAAAGAAGCTACATTTGAGTCCAAAAATCTATGTTTTCGGTTGGAACAAAAATCGATGAAGCCAAAGGATCACCCAGACCCTACCATGGATCTGCGGAGCCAGATAAAGCACAAAGTAGTGACCATAAAAAAAGAGCCCATTGCCACTACATACCTCGAGACTGTGATCGATGCATCTAAGGCCAGAAAACTCACCAGCGTAAGCACTCAGAACGAGCACAGCGTACCTTGTGGAATCATCGATCTCTGCAACAAAATTAATTCCAAAATCCATGACCTTGGAATCAAGCTTAACCGCGACAAACCATCCAATCTACGACAAAGGCTCCAGACGTCAAAGATCCAATGCGAACTGGCAATGACCCGTGATGGCCCATCCTATGATCTGCGGACCCAGATTCAGCTGCGACATACCGAGCGAGTATCACGGTCCAACGTAATCATGGTTGGATCTCCCCCGTGCGGTGACTCGGTTTGCTCCGTAAAAGACTACCGCCGACAAGTAGTCACTTAGCAAAAATGGTCATCGCAGCCTGAGAATGATCAACAAATCATGTTCTCCTCTCATGACGCCATCAGCATTCACAAGCCACACAATGACCCGCTCCTCGTCGAGCTAGGGATCAGGGACTGTGAAGTAACCAAGGTATTAATTGATATCGGCATTTCAGTTGACTTGATATTTCTCGATACACTCGATAAAATGGGAGTCAATTTTTGCGACGTCAAACCTTCCTCTTGTACACTAACAGGCTTTAACGGATTTTCCAAAAAAATGTTAGGAACAATCCGACTCTTGGTGTATGCCTGCGGCATTACAAGATCATTTAATTTCTCCGTTATCGGCGCGAAAGCGCATACAACGTCATTCTCGGAACTCCATGGTTACATTCCATAAGAGCAGTCTTGTCAACATACCACCAGTGGGTTAAGTTTCCTGGACCCGACGGTCGGATCCAAATGATCCGTAGAGACCAGCAAGCAGCTAGCGATCTTCTAATCACAATAGTTAAGCTGCAGCAGTCGACTTCCTACATCAATTCTGTCTCGAAACCGATCCACATGATCTATTCGAAAAAGAAGAGATCCTCGAGGTACCCATCAACGAAACCGGCCCAAGAAAAGTTCTGCGGGTTGGTGCTTATCACTCAGACGAAATGCGAGACAAGATCATCATGTTTCTCCGACAAAATGCATCCACCTTTGCCTGGACCACATCTGATATGAAAGGCATATATCAAGCGGTAACCACGCACAAACTAAATTTCGACCCGACATTCAAGCCCATCCGACAAAAGCGACGTAAACTCGACCCTGAAAGATCAAAAGCAGTAAATGACGAAGTCGAGCGACTGCTCGGAGCCGCCTCCATCACAGAGGTTTGATAACGGGAGTGGTTAGCAAACCCGATAGTTGTTAAAAAGAAGAACGGAAAATGGTGCGTCAACATCGACTTCATCGACTTAAACAAAGCGTGTCCGAAAGATAGCTTCCCGCTCCCACACATTGGCCGACTGGTCGAGTCAACATCCGAGAACCAGTTGCTGACGTTCATGGATGCTTTATCTAATTATAATCAAATCGCCATGCACTCTGATGATCGCGAGAAGATGGCATTCATCACTGATCGAGGAACTTACTGCTACAAAGTAATGCCCTTCGCTCTTACGATGGCTGGAGGAACGTATTAAAGGCTCGTAAATCGAATGTTCACCAACAAGCTAGGGGTGACAATGAAGGTCTACACTAACGACATGCTAGTCAAAACGCTTCACGCCACCGATCACCTATACCATCTGCATGATTGCTTCAAGACACTTAACGAGTGCAGCATGAAGCTCAATCCGACAAAAATGCACCTTCTGTGTCATGTCGGGCGAATTTCTTGGCTACATCGTGACACATACAGGAATTGAAGCCAATCACAAACAGATCTCCGTGATACTCAACCACCGATGCCAAAGAAAAGTCGAGAGGTCTAGCGCCTCACTGTTCGAATCGCTGCGCTTAACCGATTCATCACTCTATCCACCGACAAGTGTCTCCCATTTTATGACTTACTGCGTGCGAACAAAAAGTTCATTTGGGATTAGAAATGCAAGGAAGCATTCAATCATCTCAAGCTATACCTCACGATGCCTCCCATCCTATCCAAGCCAGAGAACATAGACACCATGTCCTTGTACATCGCGTTATCTTTGACCGTACTTAACAGCGTCCTTATCAAGGAAGACCAAGCTGAACAAAAGCCCATATTCTATACGAGGAAACGCATGACGGATCCCCAAACTTGGAACCAACCCTCGAGAAGATGGCTCACGCGGTCGTCATTTTTGCAAAGAAATTACGGCCTTACTTTCAGTCACACTCGATCAAAGTCTTAAGCCAGCAGCCCCTACGAACTGTCAAGCAGAATACCAATCAATCGGGCATCTTTCAAAATGGGCGATCAAACTTAGCGAGCACGACATCACTTATAAAAAATGAACATCGGCTAAACCCGGGTGTTAGCCGACTTCCTGATTGAACTCGCCCCGGAGCTCGAGCAAGACCTCGTGTTGCCAAGCCCAAACTGGATTCTGCACGTAGAAGGATCCTCTACAACAAATGTTCAGGGGCCGGCGTTCAACTACAATCACCATCCAGCGAACTCATGAGACAGTCGTTTAGTTTCAGTTTTGCCGCATCCAAAGCAGAGAAGAATCGCTCATAGCAAGCCTCCGATTGGTGAAATCCGTCAAGGCAAAACGACTTAGTGCCTACTACGACTCGTAGCTAGTCACCATCCAATTCAGTGGCGACTACGGCGCCTGGAACAAACACATGGATGCTTACCTCAAACTCGTACAGAGTCTCGCCACAAACTTCGAGTTATTCAAGCTTGTAAAAGTCCCACGCGGGGAAAATGTATGCGCCGACGCCCTCGCCGCAATGGGAAGCAGATTCCGCGATCAGGTCAAACGGGTAATCCACATCCTTAGGATCGACAAACCGAGCATCACCCTATCCAACGAGACAAGGAAGATTGTGGCTCCGATAAAAAGATAAATGGATGAAGAACAGGACGCCGACGAGGTACAAGACGTTCGGCTTATCACAGAATGGCAGACCTAATTGATCGACTACCTCAACTATGGCAAACTACCTCACGAGAAATGTGCAGCAAGACAACTAAAAGCACGAGGTGCCCATTATGTCGTTATCGATGGAGATATTCATCGATACACCGCAAGCAAGGTTCTCCTGAAATGCATTCACAGAGAGGAAACCAAGCTTTTCATGCACGAAGCACACGATGGTGCAGCTGACAACCATACAGGAGGTCGAGCCGTAGTCTTGAAAATCAAAAGTCTTGGTTATTTTTTGCCTACTACGAACTCCGATTACGAGATCTACGCTCGGCGTTGCGATATGTGTCAACGACATGCACCGACGATCCTCTGCCCAGCAGAGACTTTATGCACCATGAAGGCCCCATATCCATTCATGTGGTGGGCTATAGATATAATCTATCTAATGTTGAGTTCAAGACAACATCGGTACGTCCTTGTTCTCACCAATTAGGATCAAAGCAGAGTCTTTCATCACTATTCCCGAGAACAAAGTCCAAGGGTTTGGGTGGAAGAACGTCATATGCCACCATGGACTACCTTAAGAGATCGTCAATAACAATGGGTCGCAGTTCACATCGAACAAGTTCCGCTAGTTCTACAACAAATGAAAAATTCGTCTGAACACTTCCACCCCGCATTACCCCTACAGAAACGGACCGGCCAAAACATCTAACAATAGTTCACCGACCATGAGTAGATGACACATAGTCACTTTTACTCGTTATCAGGGTGCTCGCGGCACGAAGCCCCAACCTTGTGATATTGACGGCCAGACACTACGAAACGTATCGAGCCGTGAAATGCATACCAATACTCGCACCCGGAACACGGGTATGATCAGGCATGTACCCAAGGAATTCAATCACGTCGTAAAAACTATCGACTGACTAAAGCGATGATTTCCATTTTCTTAAATAACATTCAAGCATGGTTTGGCCGAACAAAAGCTTTGCGAAATTAAGTTAAAGCTAATCGAAAACCGTTATCACTTGAGGAAAAAATCCTCGCATTCGTTCCCTAGAAAGCTTGACCAACGGTCAACGCCAATAAAGTAGTAGAGACGAAAATTAACCTGATAATTCTTGCGTCTATCGACAAACAGAATTACTTCGAGCCGAAAGTAAGGCTTTTAGTCGATACCGAAGAAAAGACTAAAATGTAAATAAACTTGATAATCCAAAATGGCGGACCTGGTGAGTAAGCACCTACTGGATTACTTCGAATCGACCGATGATCGTTCAGAACTAAGACACTTCGAGAAATCCTAAGTCTGTCCAAAGACATAAAACATGATTACTTCGAGCCAAAATAAAATTTTAGTCGACGACGACAAAATTTTCAAAGCAAAGTTAACTCGATAATTCGAAGTCACAGGTGAGACAAGCGCTGACTAAATTACTTTGAGTTAATTAGTTAGCCGGCCGCAATTGAGGCATTTCGATAACTCTCAACTAATCCGACAAATGGATACAAAGAGTTACTTCTAGTCAAAAGAACTGAATCACGACTTGCTGAAATGACAATCCTAAACATAATATCATTGCAAAAGGAAAATAAGGGAGAAAAGTCTTGACAACAAAAGCAAAGACCTCAATGGTCCAAAACAGAAGGAAATTCTAAGTAAAAAAGAGACAACATCGACAATGCGCGTCAATCTTCTTCCTGACCGTTGACGTCTTCTTCAGTCCGTTAACGCCTTCTTCAGTCGTTAACGCCTTCTTCAGTCCGATTGCTTGACTCAACGAGATCTTCTGGACCGGCCGGCCGAAGACGACCCCAACTGACCCTCAACGACTGCGCTAAGATCCGGCCATGTCTTCATCTCCTTACTCCTCTTCGCCTGCTGTTGTTCCCCTTTAAAAAAACGATATTTGTTTCTTACCGGGGACGATCCTAGCAGGAAGATTAGATACCCAATCACCTACACATACCAGAAACACCTAGGCGACTTAACATGGTGTGTTTTATTGTTCTAGTAGGGTATAAATATCCTAAAGAATTAACTATCAAATTAACCCTAATCTTAACACAAAACTAATAATCTTTCCAAGAGAGATAAAGTGTAGTACTTAGGGATCAAATCCACAGAGAGAAATGACACACAATAGATTGCTTATTTATAAAGACTAAGCTAGGTGAATATATATATCAGTGGTGAACAAGTAATTAAGGAAATATTTCTTATCAAGAAGTAGAGATGCAATATGGAAATATGCTGATAATGCAAATATGGAAATATGCTAATAATACAAATATGGAAATATGTTAATAAACTAAATAGATATAAATGTAAATATGTTAGATCTAAGGTTTCAAACTTAGTGGATTATAGGGAATAGGAAGCACATAAATGTAAATATTCTAAAACTCAAATATTAACTATTATGACTCTTTTAAGTCAACTCTCGTATGCAAGAAAAAGGAAAGACCATCGATCGACGGCTAAGGTCTGATGTCGATCGATGGTGAAATCAGAAGGAAGTGTGAACGAGATTTGATAAGTCCACCATACCTATTAGATCAGCTCTCGCATGCGCCTAACAGACTAGTTCAATGGAGTATATTCTGGCACAGAAGCTACTCTCGTACTCGTCCATGTCCTACTTTCGAGATCCTAGTTAGCTATTCTAGAATTCAAACATGAAGCACTACTCAATTGATGGATATTAACTTAACCTGCAGTCCTATTTTTTGGCTAATCAATGATTGCTATCATTCAACCCTAAATTTAGTTGATAACTACTCATACATAATCTCCCTAAGGAGTTATGAATCTTCTCCCCTAAAAACCTTAAATCTATAATAGAAAACTTGAACTCTTTGTTTCACTCTAGCCTCTCCTTTTTGTCTCAATACATAAAGCATAAATATAAAACCTTAAAACTTAGGTTAAAACTTGTCCAAGGAATTTTCGTCATTTGTCTCTAACTTGGGCTTTGAATCGGTTGTCTGTGATTTGGACGTCGATCGATGGCAAGTGTGCAGCATTGATCGACCTTGGTCTTTTAACATCGGCCAACTCCAAGGTTTTGTCGTTGATCGATGACAGTCTTGTGCTTCGAGTCCTCAAATGATCAGCTACAGATTATTCTACTCTAAATGCGCCAAAAGCTCCAAGTATCTTCATATATCTCCAAAATGTTCCTCGACCTGTAAATACTCCAAAACATAGCCTAGACCCACATAATAGACCCTAAATAGAGCCTATAACATTGCCTTAAACTGGTAATAAATAAGCTATATCAACTCTCCCAGACTTAGCCTTTTGCTTGTCCTCAGACAAACCAAGCCTCTAAAAGAGGTTTTGAAAAGCGGAGACTCACATAATGTCCAAGTATAACGGTCACCCTACTTTGTTGCAACCACATCCTATCAAGTCAATCACAGAGAAACTTTATATACCCTATCCTTTTATAGCTACCAAATCCATTCTACCAACAACTTAGCAAATACTATTCTGATTCACCCCTCTATTGATTTCATTTCCTGGCATAAAATAAAAGTCTAGGCTTTACCGAGTATCGATCAAATGAAACATGGACTCTTACCTCTGCAAGTATCTTAACAATCAGGCACAAAGTCTTCTCTTATTCCTTTTTCCCAATTTTCTCTCTGAATCTTTTTAGATCTCAAACTTAATGGACAATAATGTTGATAACAATCCATCTCGCCATCTCATTTTCAATTTTTTTTCTTCTTTTTTTTCTTTGCTTTTTGGGCAAAGTTGTAGGCGAATAGTATGGTCATCGGTAATGTACCTACCCCTCTTCATCTCGGGAAGTCATCTCGTTCTAAATAAGCTTTTAGGTAGATGCTG
>CAJHQP010008561.1:0-26380 GCA_905132765.1 Moricandia arvensis | reverse complement strand
GGAAGAGAGATTTTTATTAAAAAAAAAAAAAAAAAAAAAAAAAAAAAGAAAAAAAAAAAAAAAAAAAAAAAAAAAAAAAATTTTTTTTTTTCCCATTTTTTTTTTTTTTTTGTTATGGGGCAAAGGTAAAAAAAAGGGAAAAATTGGGAAGTAAAACCCTAACCTCTAAATCAATTAATAAAAAAGTTTAAACTCTATGTTTTTTTTTTTTAGAGGAAAAATGGGAAGATTTTTACATTGGAATTGCCTTATTAGAACAACTTGATTCAAAGGACTCCCGCTGGTTTTTTTGCAGAGTGTTTTGCCAACCTCTAACAGGCGGCGAAGGATGAGATACACAAGGAACCAACTAGGCCCATCAAGCCACTGTTTTTGCAGCACTAGCCGTTAAACTCAAGCAGAATTGGTTTCCAGTCAAAGGAAGCTTACCCGCTCTTGTCGTGACTGTGTACGGAGAGGACAGCTCGACAAACGCCAGCTCTCTCTATTTCCACCTTAACAGATTTTGCTAACCTAGATGCTAGCGTATGCCAACCTCTAACAGGCCGAAGGATGAGATACACAAGGAACCAACTAGGCCCATCAAGCCCAGCTGTTTTTTGCAGCACTAGCCGTTAACTCAAGCAGAATTCGGTCTCCAGTCAACAAGCAGGCCTTACCCAATGAAGCTCCTTCTGTGTATGCTTTACTCGGTGAACCTTTTGTGAACTTCGCGGCGTAAACTTCATAGCTGTAACAGATTATACCAAAGAGCTCATGTGTACGGATGTAGCAAAGGGACAGCTCATGTGGAAACAAACGCCCGAGCTCTCTCTATTTCCACCTTTAACAGATTTTGCTACCTAGATGCTAGCGTATGCTAACGTAAGCATTAGGTTAACATTTCTCCTTGTATATAGCTAACGTAAGCATTAAGTTAAGCATGCCCTAAATATATGAAGTTTTTGATCAACCATTTAACAATATATAGAAAACTATATATTAGGTAATAAATTATGATATTCCAATGGTAATTAACTAAAATGATAAAGACGCCCGCACTATAACCAAGTCCACTAATAGATTAGTGTTTAGAAATTATGTTCAATCCATATCTAAACTATTAAAACTGAAGTACATTTAGTATTTAATCCTAACATTTCCTAAATAATTACTGTTGAATGCCCACTTATATTATCTCTGCATCCAAACACTAATTCTTAATAAGAAAAAATAAATCTGGATTAAGCCCATTAACAATCTTTGTCATTAGAATTGAATACTTCATAAAATGAATATGTATTATTCAAAAATTTATAATAAAAATAAAATTATACATATATATAGCATTAAATTAATTTTATTTTTATTCATATTCATATAAGCTACCAACTATATTTGAACTATAAAAAGATAATAATGTTAATAATTTTTTATTATAATCTGAACTTATTCATTTACAATAACAAAATTATGTAACTTTCCATAAAAATTTAATGACTAAAATACATACTAATATTTATTATAAATGGTTATATATACAAACAAATACAATGTATTATCATTTGTAAGATATATATCTAATAAGAATAACTAATGTAATTTATATAAAAAAAAATAATCACCATATAATACATATATATAATTAGGTCTATGACGGATCAAATATCTAGGGTATTCTAGGATATACGGATTCATATATGCATTTGTCGGATTCGTAAAATTGTTATCCGGATTCAGATATTTGGGGTTAGAATATTCATACTAAAATCCAAATACACGCAGACATCTGAACCTGTTTTTTTAATTTAAAATAAATTAAAAAAGTAACTATTAACCATCTATTTAGTCTATTTAAAAATTATTATTTAAAAAGCTTAAGAATCATTAAAATTTTAGTTATTTTATATAAAAAATATAATATACATAGATAACTATAATTAAATTTTAAATATTTAATATCTGGATCTGAATATCCAGACTTAAAATTTTGCTATCCGAATTTATAATTGGATCAATCGAATCCGTAAAATTATTATCATGATCCATGAATATCCATTTTTTCGAAGAAGATAAGATCCCGAATCGGGGTAACAGATATTGAATATTAAGTTCAAGTCATATATACAATTATATCAAACAAATTGCTTAAAATATTAGACATTCATAAAAATAACACCCGCGCGGACGCGCAGATCAAAAGCTAGTGATGATTATTAGTAAAAACTGTTAGAGTGATATAAAACCATGTTGTATAATTATTGTCCAGAACAAGCAAATATCATATACAACGTTGAAGATAATTGGGGTCTACGATTACCTAATATCAGTCAATGCGGTATTTTATTTAAATCCAAATGACATCACCCCAAACTGGGCAAAGTGTGATAATCCCAATACATTCCAACGATCGATGATTATCCATGAATCTGAAATAGTGAAAATGAATACATTTAACCCAACTAAAGCTGAAAAAGGCTCAAAAAGCAAATCATATAAACACTGCAACATATTCTCAAAAGTAATGTCTTCCAAAAAAATCTAAATTTAAATATGTCCTCTCTGCTAAGTTTAGAAACCCTAACTAGCATAGATTTCAAAAGAATTATTCACTCCGTTTCTTTTTACATGATGTTTTATAAGTTTTATGTTTCAAAATAAATGATGTTTTGATATTTTAAGGTATGTTTTGAAATTTTAAAGGTTAATATTAGCTTTATTGGAAACTGTTAAATAAATAAAATTTTACAATTTTTTTATATTTGATTGAATGATTTTAAAATTATATCTTTAAAAATACTTTTTTAAAAAAAAATGTAAATATCTTAATCTCCATGCATTAAACCAAAACATTATGCAAAAAGAACATAATGAGTATTAATTTCAGCTTCTAACTTAAAACAAAGAAAACATTTGGAAAACAAGCTCAAATACAAGACCAGAAACAAAAATCTTATAACAGAGTAAAGATAAACGTGAGAGCAATTTCAAAAAAAAAAGAATTATGTGGATGATCTGATGCATTTAAATCAAAAATAATTTTACTTACATGTGGCAGAAAAAAAAAACAGAGAACAAAACTCAAGTGGGAGATAATGAATGTTGCCAAATTTCTCTGCTTTCTTTAAGGTGGGAAACATCGACAGAAAGGTAACACACATTTAGAGTATTTTTTAACTCCACTTTATTTGTTAACTCCATTGTAGAGTGACAAATATTCTGGATTTATTCTATAAATGAAGTAATGAACTCTTTGTTTGTTTATTATTTCATTTTTGTATGCAGTAGAATTGAAGTAAAACCTACCTCTAATCATTATAAAGTTACTCTATTTTAGAGGAAAAAGGGAAGATTTACATTGGAATGCCTATTAGAACAACTGATTCAAAGACTCCCGCTGTTGCAGAGTGTTTGCCAACCTCTAACAGGCCGAAGGATGAGATACACAAGGAACCAACTAGGCCCATCAAGCCCACTGTTTTTGCAGCACTAGCCGTTAACTCAAGCAGAATTGGTTCCAGTCAAAGGAAGCTTAACCCGCTCTTGTCGTGACCTGTGTACGGAGAGGACAGCTCGACAAACGCCAGCTCTCTCTATTTCCACCTTTAACAGATTTTGCTACCTAGATGCTAGCGTATGCTAACGTAAGCATTAGGTTAACATTTCTCCTTGTATATAAGTAGAACACGGTTGTAAACATTTAACAGCAGTGGCCCATACCGACCCGCATATCTGACATGTAGGCCTAGCGTTTGAGTTTTGGCATGAGAACTGTTGTGAATAACCACGTCCACGAGTAGAATAAGAACCCGCTCACGAAAGTTTCCAGAACCTCTTCCACGATTTCCTCAGTTGGTATAGTAGCCTCTTCCATCTAGTTGAATAAACCCTCGACCAGTGTGAAAGCGAGATGAGAGGAAACCTCTGGAACTTGACTGTAAATCTTGATTTTGTCATCAAAGTTAACCAGCTTAAATACTGCACTTCAAAGCTCATGTCTGGAACAGAGTCCATAGAGTGCTCTATGACAGTACAAATAGACTCATACTCTTTTTCCAAGCCCTACTTAATGCACAATACATCAGTTCGTGGCAGAGACTGGACATCCTATCGAATCTAACTGATCACAGGCACTTTTTACTTCACTAAGGTAAGCTGACATTGTTTGTTGATTTTTCGTCATACCTTGAAGTTTTCTCTGGAGATCAAGTCGGCGTGTAGCTGAAACTCTGTTATACTTTTTGTCTAGACTGAACCACACCTCCTGTGCAGAGTGAAGACCATACACAGACCCGAAGAGCTTCTTCTGACAGAGAACCAAACAGCCATGCCATCACCAGCTGATCTTTTTCGAATCCATCTGAGGAACTCTGGGTTTGCTTCTTCAGTAACTACATCACTGTTCGCTGACTGAGACTGTTGGTAAAGACGAGAGGAAGACCCATCAATGAAACGAGTAGGGACTGACTTGAAAGAAAGGACTCAAACTGAGTTTTTCATAGAAGATAGTTTGATGAAGAGAGTTTAAAGTGACACACTAGAAATGCTAAGAGACGAAAGATAATCTTGTGTTTCAGTCATGGATCTACTCATTGTGCTCTGATACCATGTGAATCATACAATATAAGACAATATCATCTCTTAATATTTCATTGAACTCTCCTCAACCTTTATTACAACCGTGTTCTACTTATATACAAGGAGAAATGTTAACCTAATGCTTACGTTAGCATACACTAGCATCTAGGTAGCAAAATTTGTTAAAGGTGGGAAATAGAGAGAGCTGGCGTTTGTCGAGCTGTCCTCTCCGTACACAGGTCACGATAAGAGCGGGTAAGCTTCCTTTGACTGGAACCAACTCTGCTTGAGTTAACGGCTAGTGCTGCAACACCAGTGGGCTTAATGGACCTAGTTGGTTCCTAGTGTATCTCATCCTTCGACCTGTTAGAGGTTTGGCAAACACTCTGCAACAGCGGGAGTCTTTGAATCAGTTGTTCTAATAATGCCATGATGTTTAGTGGCGGAATCACATGAAGTAATAAGGGGTATCTACTCCCAACCTTATTTTGAAAATTTCATGTAAAATATTGACTATTCTTAAATATGCCTCTCATCCACCCGTTTTTAACAAATCTATGCATAGTTATGAATAGTTTTTGACTATATTCCCTATAAAAAAATCTTCTAGCTCCGCCCCTGATGGTATTGTACCAGCTTGAAACAACAAATGTTTCTTTTTTTTTGGTAATCCTTCATTTTTTCGTTTAGATTTGCATAACTAAAAGGAAGGAAAAAACGGGGATATATCGTCAGGGTGGTGTAGTGGGTTGTAACACGCTAGAGGTATGCGGTTCGACCTTCTTCGCTATTCTCCAGATTCCCCTTGCCTCAATTGTTTTTTGTACCCTCAGTTTCTTTCTTTAACATATTCGTTCTGCGGTGTGTTGCCAAATTTCTTGTTTCTGGGTTTTCATTTAAGATCCTCTTGAGCTGTGTCTCTGACCAATTAAGATCGTCTGTTCTTGTACAATGATTCTTCTGTTACATGTGTTTATGAAATATATTGTTCATATTCATATTGTCTCAGTGATTACACCATCATATTTATAACACCTCTACACTGATCATAAACCAGAAGAAGACAGCAAACAAAAGTTGAAAATAAGATGCATACAAGCATCATCACACTTATTATTCTTAAGGGTAACACTTACTATAACTGCTAATCATAATTAACATCCTTAAACACCACCAAAAAGTAGGATTCAAAACATATATCATAAGTAGCAAAACGCTTTTTATAGTATTCAACACCTTGGGATGGGGAGCTTGCAGCGGTTAGAGACTTTACGAGCGTTGGGAGAGCTGACCGAAGCGACGAAGGTTAGGGTTTCTCATGTACCCACATAGGCATGGCCTTCTGCTCCTTCAGCTTTGCGCAGCACAACGCTGAAGGTTGAGAAGACGACGTTATTGCCGACGCACATGGGCTTAGCTGCATTGGTGAGCATGTCACTGCTTCTCCCGCTGGGACTAGAATCACTAGGAGAATCGCCGCGAAGGCGAAAATGGAAACCCATGTGGTCTTCATCATCACCATATGTTTCTTCTTCTTCTGTTTGGTTTGATAGAGAGAGTTTATGGAAGTGTGTTCTGGTGTTTAATGGTTTTTGATATGTGCAACTCTTTTATATTTATAGAGAGGGAAAGTGAAAAGGTTTTTTTTTTTGTTACATTGTTCTACTTTCTTTATATATAGTATTTTGATGTTTTCTATTTAATTGAGAATATGGATTGAACATAATTTCTAAACACTAATCTATTAGTGGACTTGGTTATAGTGCGGGCGTCTTATCATTTTAGTTAATTAGCATTGGAATATCATAATTTATAATATAGTTTCTATATATTGTCAAATGGTTGATCAAAAACTTCATATTATTAAGCTCGAGGTTTGTGATACTACAAATCCTTTTTGTTTATAGTGCGGCGTCTTATCATCTATTCTATTAAAATAGAAGTCACAACTCACTTCATGTGTGATTTTTTTAGATTGGACCATCTCCTAGATAATTGTTTTACTAATTTTTATTATTTACATAACAATATTATTTTATTCTTTCTTTCTCTAAACAAATAAATAAGAGTATCTTTAATGGAATCTTTTTTCTCATTTCATTCCTAAATATATGTTTCTTAATTTTAATATGTGATATTATTATTTATATAATTCAAGATAAAATATAATCATATTTTTTAATTAAAAATATCATTATAATGTATCTTTTCATCTAGATTTCAAGAGCAATATATAAATATTATTCAATATAGTTTTTAGATCATAAGATAATAACAAAATTTAAAAATTTAAAATATAGATCAAAGAAGGAGGTAAATATGCATTAACATAGTTTATAATGCTTTTATATTTTAAATATTCACTATGAATTGATATATCTTTAATAATATTTTATTCTGCTCTTATACATTGTAAACTTAATTCATCGGCATATACACATTGATATATAAACTTAAATAATTTATTCTACTTTTATATTTGTATAACATTATACAAATAATTTATAATATAAATATACCAATTGTTTCATAGCTATTTGATCCTATATTTGGTATATAGAAAAATTTCTTCATATAACTTTGAAACAAATACCATACTATTTAACTATAAACTAATTTTTAAATAAATAGGTGTATAAATGTAATCAAGATATTAAATAATTATATTTAAAAATAAATAAATAAAAATTGATTCATGTAATAAACATGATCAGATGACAAATAATATATGTAACATATTATTGTAGTTGACATAAAATCTTAAAATAAAATAGTTTTACCAAAATAAAATCTTAAAATAATATGAATAATCAAATAAAAAAATTAAAATGTCGTTCATATATAATATTACATTTTAAGATAAAAGAACACCCGCGCGGTTGCGCGGGTCGAAATCTAGTTTTAGTTAATTAGCATTGGAATATCATAATTTATAATATAGTTTCTATATATTGTCAAATGGTTGATCAAAAACTTCATATTATTAAGCTCGAGGTTTGTGATACTACAATCCTTTTTTGTTGTGTGTTTTTAGACTTTTATTCGTTGTATTAATGGGTCATTTATATATCCGTTCTGTTCATTTATAAAGTGGAAACGTAGCAACCATCGTGATCTGTTAAAATGGGCTCTGCAAAAAAAAGTGGAAGCGTAGCACTACAAAGTGGGGAAAATGCATTTAGAAACTTATAAATCGAGTACTTATATAAAATTTTGAGCTATATATCTCTAACTTTATCTCTATATATTGATTGTCGACCAAAGGAAAAACAAGTGACTGATAAGACTAAATATATCAGTATTTTCCCTATCAAAATAGGCTTCGAATGGTAAAAGCAGTTCAAGCGTTGCAGATCAAGCAGATCATGCAGATCAAGCGGATCAAGTGCAGATCAAGTAGATTATGCAGGAGAAAGGCAGATCAAGCAGATCAAACAGTTTAGTACAGTTTAGAATGATAAAAGCAATTCAAATAAAATAGATTATATATAAAAATTATAAAAAAATTAAATATGTAAACACAATACATAAAAATAATAAATATTGCACTAGAGTCATGTTAATGTAATTTTAAAATTAAAATGTTAAAAACATTAGCAATTAACGAAATACATATATCTTCCGTTAATATATATATTTAAATCACAATACTATGCAATTATATTTTACTTATTATAATTAAAACACTGACATCATATATAGTAAATGATTTTGCTACAAATTATTAATATATTTAATCTTCTTCTACCAATAACACATTTTCATTCTATTTTACTTACAACTTTGATAATACAAAAAACTTTCATGTCTATTTATCTCTACTTTTATTTTTCGTCATATAAATATGATATTTAGTAAAATTATTTATATGATTATTGTGTTTTTAATTATAATATGTATTAGTGAAAAAATTATAATATGTATTATGTCAGTGTACAATATCATGATTTAAATATATTAATGAAAATGGATGTATTTTGTTAATTGTTAATGTTATTCGTATTTTGATTTTAAAACTATAATAACATGAATTTAGTTCAATATTTATTATTATTTATGTATTGTATAATGTATTTAATTTTTATTGTAATTATTATTTTTTAAATAGGTAATTTATTTAATTTGAATTGTTTTTACTATTCTAATTATAATAAATTATTTGATGTGCTTGATCTGCTTTCTCACACATGATCTGCACTTGATCCGCTTGATTTGTATAGTGGGTGAGAACTGCATGCAGATCTCCTGCTTTTTTCACAAAAAGACAAAAAATATTGAACTGCATGCAGATCTCCCGCTAATTACATTTTCAAAACAGAAAAACGTGAATGGTAAATTTAGTGCGGGAGAACTGCATGTGCGGGAGAACTGCCTTTGTTCTGCCCCTCCATTCATAACCATAGTAAATACAAAAAAGGTGGGATCGAAGTGTGAAGACAGGAGGCAAAAGAACTTTCGGTGATAGTACTTGTGTCGTCTCAGTATTTGATGTCGTTTCCTTTAACTCATTATTACTTCTATTAATCTCACATACACTGTGATAATAATAATATGCTATGATGGAAAAATGCATTGGTATATATGAATATAAACATAACGAATTCAATATGTTAACAACAACAACAATGAATTAATTTATGTCTAATGTAGAAAATGATGATTTGAGAAGAAGCGTGCGTTTGGGGATACGTGTGAATAATCATTGCCACAATCACTCATTGAACATTCGTCTTTTGGCGCAAGTGCCAGTAAATTAATGAACATGTCATGTTCTCTTTAGTGTAGCATTTTAATGGAAAGATTAGTTGTTGTTGCATATTCTTTGGTAGGTAGATTTTGCAGACTTCAAATTTAAACATTCATAAGACCATGATTATCGAAGGTTTTTAGGTGAGTCTTTTAGTTTAATTAGAATTAAAAAAAAGAAAATAGCAATTATCTTAGGCAAGTCTCTTCAACACAAGCAACGCCTCTTAACTTCATTTATTACTTAAATAATCATTAAAAACTCCATTAGGTTTTCCATGGTTAAACATGTTCTAAGGACATGATTAACGCAAGGAGTTTCTGCGTAAAAAAAAAATTCTAATTTAAAAAAAAGGAATATATTGCAGGCTGCCACATGTCAGTTACCATGAAAAAAAGCAAAGATTGGAATGTGTTTATTAAATGGTTTATCGGTTTGCTTAGTACTAATATAAGATTTAACAGAATTATATAAATTAAAAAAAATGGCGCATGTAATAAGAGCTTTATATATCATAATTCAGAAACACTGTGGAAGGAGAAAATTGAATGTTTGGTGTGTAGATGGTCACTAAAAATATGTTCACACATTGGTTGTTGAAGTTGTAGCTCATGCAAACATGTGTCTACTTTGAAGATTGATGCTGTTATTTTCATTATTGACGCTTATTCTTTTCTTCTTTTGGACGTCAAAATTCCATATATATTGTAATGCTTAAGAAATTTCATTGAGCTAGTTTCAAAAAGAAAGAAAAATTCATTGAGCCTTGATAGGCCAAAAGCTTAGGAATACATAGAGAAAATTGAAAACAAAAAGATACCAATACCACAATTGCTGCTAAAACGAACTCGAAACTTCATAGATTAGGCAAGAGAGATTGGTTCTTGTCCAATGGACACGTTAACCGTAATGTCCGTAGACAATTTCTGAGATTATCATCTGTTCCAAGAGGTATTAAAAAGGGAAATTTAGGTTGTACCATAATTTTTGATATCACTTTTAAAATTTATCATAATGAATGACTATTTTCAAAATACCCTAAATTTATGATAAAAGTAAATTGAACTAATTTTTTTAAATATTTATAAGACATTTAAAAACTCAACCCATCAATTTAACACTAAATCTTAAATGATAATAAATGATAATCACTAAAATATAAATTCAAAAGTTAATAGTATATTTTTGATTTTTTGAAAAATGATATCCGAATAAATGAAATAACTGAAAGTGGGTCCAAAGTATCGATCGTGATATGAACTTTATGATTCTCACGCCTAGTGAGTAGTGTGCCACAGTTTGCGTTGTTATTATTGCTCCTCTTATTGAGTTATAGGTGAAAATAACTTGTATAGTCCAATTATCTTAAGGCATGTTCGAGATTAAAGATTTAAGTAATATACTTCAGAACAAATTATTTGTTTTCCTAAGAATAGATTGTTTTCTTGGTTAGTATTAGAAGCACACATAATTTATAAAAATAGCTTTTTATCAGTAATATACTCCTATTAAAGAAATATTTTTAGATTTATTTGCTGCTAACATTTTCTATGATAAAACAAAATAAATAATCTAAGTTTGTAATGGGACCTTTACATGAAATATAATACCTCACTAGTAGGGGTGGGACAGATCGCATATCCGGATTTTTAAAAGTACTTGTAATCCAATATATTTTATCCGAATTAACAATTATCTAATTCTATTCGATCTGTATTTATTGGGATATTCAGTGTCCCAAATATCTAAAAAAAATTATATTTTTAAAAAGATATTTGATTCGATCCATACAAATAAAACTATCGATATTATAAAATTAATAATATTTTATTATAACAATAAAATTATCTAATTTTTAAAAATTTAATAACTAAAAGAATAAATTTTAATAAATAAAACTATTGTGAAGTTTACATAAAATTTACTATTTCTATAATATATATATATAATAGATAATTCTTTAAATATATATAATTCTTTATATATATGTATATGCATATAATGGATCACATCGACTATTCGTTCTTAGAAATATTAGTATTTGAGATTCATATCATTTTTATGGAACACAAGTTACAAAGCTTGTAGGTTAGATTCAACAGACTGAAAATTCAGGACCAAGGTCCAATGCCTCTTCAAACCCAAAACCAACATCAAACTTGATACTGGTTTTACTATGAACTTATTAAAAAGGACCTACGTAGATTGAAGGAAGCTCATAAATGCAGTTCAATCCACAAAAGATATCATTCATGACCACCTTCATCTGAAAACACATAGACAGCACCTAGTGTTGATGCCAATAACACCACCAGCATTAGACTTTTAATCTCAACTAATGGTTAGCGTTTCACAATTAATATTCCTTTACGTTCATACTTTAGCAATGACACAGAATTGTGGGAAAAAAAGAGAGGCTACAAGCCAAGTATACTTTTAACAGGACAAGATGCAAGATTAAGAAAACAGAGAGTAGTACCTTTGCATTCACGGCTATTTTTGGAAACTGAAGCTTGAGACGAGAGGAGAAGAATATATACCATCCAAAACATCTTACCTTAGAGTAACTTAGGATTTAACACACTCTTTGCCATAGTAAATATCACTTGCACGTAATTCTTATTTAGGAATTAAAATTGTTTATGTAGACGTCTCGATGAAGAAATAAATGGGAGAAAGAATAAGGACAAGACTATTACTTATGCCTTGCTTCATGAAAACGTGTTAACTTTGTTCCCAAGCCTAGAACCTCTCAAGTCTCTCTACCTCTTCTTATATTTCCAACGAACTTACATAATCACTATGTTAAAATTAACTATTCTCTTTCCATTTTAATTCGTAAGCATTCATCTTAATCCAACATCATGCCGATCTTTGGGGGATCTTCCGATTCAGAAGACGAAAGAACGATGCATCAACAAAATAAGCTCTTCAATCGCCAACGATCAATTCACTCTATATTCGGAGGAGGCAAATGTATTTTATTTCTCTCATTTCTTTAACTTTATATTGGCCCAGTTATTACGAGTATTATGTATACATGAAAATAAATACATGTTTTATATCTATATCAATTATATATATATTAGAACAATCTTCATGGTTTTCTATGAATGATAAGAAAATGATATTTGTAATTTACAGTTGCGGATATTTTGTTATGGAGAGAGCCAAAAATAGCTGCAACATTGGTGATAGGAGTTAGTCTCTTATGGTTCTTAATGGAAGTAGTGGAATACAATTTCATAACCCTAGTTTGTCATGCTTCCATGACCTCCATGCTTCTTTTCTTCATTTGGTCCACTGCTTCCGATTTTCTCAATTGGTAATGTATATATATTCTTTGATTAATCTTTTCGTTTTTTTTTTTAAAATAGTTATCATTTATTCCTTTTTTGTTCTTCCTCCTCAATCAGGATATCGTTAATCTTTTCGATTACTTAGTCATAAAAAAGTATATTTCGATATTTTTAACTAATCAATAATACATGCAGGGAAAGGCCAATCATACCAAAAATGGTACTAGACGAATCTTCTTTCAAGGAGTTAGCAACAAGCTTTAATGATAGATTCAACCATATCCTCTCCAAGCTTCTTGATCTTGCTTGTGGAAGAGATCCTCCACTCTTTTTTCTCGTAAGATATTGATATAGTCACTTCATTATAGTTTCGTTTATATGTCAGCTCTATTTACTCTGATTTTCCAATTTTTTCAGACAACAATCTCACTTTACATCATATCCGTCATCGGGACATGCATCAACTTTATGAATCTTCTGTTCATAGGTAATAGTTATTAGACTATGTAAATTTAACTATTGATTAATTAACAAAAAGATTAATCGATGGACGTCATGCCGTTTAGGGTTTGTAAGTATGCAAACATTGCCAATTATGTACGAGATGTACGAGGATGACGTGGATAGAGTGGCAAGTAAGTTTATGAGAAAGATGAGAAAGCTGTACAGGAAGGTCGACATGAATGTTCTTAGCAAGATACCAAGAGGAACTGCCAAAAGCAAGAAACATGCTTAGTTCTTCATTGTTTAACTCATTGATGTATAATCATAGTTTATATGCATATAGAGTTAACAATGTCTGTAATTATATCATAAACAAAAATTTAATAACAAGTTCAAATAAATACAAGTCCCATAGTTTTTGTATTTTTTTTTCTTACAAAATGATATTAATATCTAATCATAAAATGACGGGAAATTAGAACACCCACCTGATTTATGATCTCATGTAGTATATAATTAGGTTTGTATAATTGATTAATCATGGTTTGCATCTTTCAACTTCCCATAGGTTTAAAATTCATCGAGTTCAGTAGTTGAAGCCTCAAATTATGACATGAGCTAGTTTATTAGTACCTTTACCATTTCAATATTCAGATCTGATCCAATTCTGATGCAACTAGAGTTAAGTATATCTTTAGTAATTGTTTTTAATTCCTCAATTATAAAAAGAAACTATCTTGTTTGTAACTACCACCATTATTTTAGAGGCTGTTTGGTAAGATCCTTTGATCTTTAGCAAGCCTAGGACTCGGTCATATTATAGGCTTTGAGTCCACCTTCAAGGCTTTAAGTTATATGATCAGAATGAAGAGTGAAGAAATTGAGCAAAATGATATCACCAATTGATGGGGGGTTTTGGTTGTTGTATTGAAGTTTTAAAATTAATTATAAACCATGAAGGAGGATCAAGAATTCTCCCTTGAAAACAGTAATCAGTTACAATTTTTAAAGCCGGCCCTGAAATTTACAGGGGTTTAAGGCGATTTCTTCAACGATTTCAATTTTTTTTTTTACAAAATTGGGAACTTAAAAGAAAATTCGAGAGGATTTATGTATATATAAATTTTTTTCAAAAAATTGGAGGTACAAGGCCAAAGTTTATCTGGCTTGACGAGAGCCGGCCCTAACAATCTTCCATGAAAATTGATTTATAAAAGCTGGACGTTATTCTAGTTTTTCCTTAAATCATTACCATATCATAATATTTTTTTCCTTTCATTGTTTTGTCGAGGGAAAATGCCTAAAACCATAGTTTAATCAATCATTTATTATTAGCTATTTGATCGATAGTGAAGTCATGGTCTTAACCGCTATTTATGTGATGTATTATTGATTGGTGTGCATGTGTGCGCTAAATATTGTGATTCTGTTTAGGGTTATATCTAACTTTAAATTGCTAGTGTATGTGATCCCAAGAAAATGAAAAAATATTTTAAAATTTAATATATATGTATATATATATATTTGCTAAAAACTTTTTTTAAAAGAAGAACATTATTAGGTTTTTCGCCAAAAAATCTTTGATCTGAACTTAAATATGTATAGCCAAAGTTGCGCAAACAACGAATAAGGAATCCACGTGAAGTAGAAAAGATAAAGTTATGACTTGTAATGTGTAATCTTTATTTTCTTTTTATATTATCTAATAAAATCTTTTCAAAACTTATCTAAAAATTAAACATTGTAAATATCTTTTATACAATTTGAATTTAACAAGTGTAACTGAACAAGTAAGAACGGAATCTCTACCTTCAGGGATTATCCAGATGAATCAAAAACTTGCATGTAGCTTTGGTTTTCGCTAAACTGATCTCTCTCAGTTTCCTTGTCGACGACACGACGACACTGAATCGTTGTCCCTCCATCGACTACCTTTCTCAAAAGAGATGCCTAACCCAATAACCTTAGGTCTTCTTTAATTATGGATTTCTTCAACAATTTCTCTTAGGCCATCTTTAACCCTAGCACTCCAAATGGGGTACTTATTTTTTTGTTTTTTTTTCTGTTTTTTAAAAATAAAAAAAATAAAAATAAAAACAGACCAATCATAGGACGCCACGTGTCAGTGGGACTAATGAACAGTACAAGATCCAACAGAAAAGAGGTGCTTATTTAAGCACTTTTGGAGCTAGTGCTTGCACTGTTTACGGGGCCCACTCACAGTGGACCCCGCAAACAGTGCAAGCACCCTTGCTAATCACCCGTGGTTAAAGATGCCCCTTAGATGCTTATTAAGAGATTTCAGTGATAACAAGATCTTCTAAAATATATTTATATGTAACTATTATAAAAGTTAGCATTAATGTATAAGTTAAATTTCCTATTCTATTATCTAAAGAACTTGTTAGACAAATTATGCACTTTGTATAAATAAGTCTCTTGGCTAAGTTAATAAGATGAGAGAAACTATTATTGCCAAAATTTCCTTCAAATTTGACATGGTATCAGAGTTTTCAATCCTAATCCTAGTGGATTATGGTCAATTTATCTCATTTTCCTTTGACCTTATTCTTTCAATTTGATTCTTATTAGTTGGAATTTTCTTGATTTTTAGTTTTGTTGGTTTGGATATTTTTGGTTTTGATAATTAAAAAAAGTTTATGTGCTTGGATCTTATGTACGAGCTTTTAATATTCGTCTTTGCTTTAAAGTTTTTATGGTGTTCTAATTGAATTTTATTTTGTTTTACACTATTTTCAATTAAAAAAAAGAAAGAAGAAAAAGAAGAAGAGATATGTGGTTTCATACTACAAAGAGGGCTATGTATGATTGATGACACTACGTGAATTATGAGCACAGATTGTTGACGGTCCGTTCATATTCCCATGTGTAGTTTTTCTTTCAGGTCTTTAATGACTATCTATCTACTACAAATCTGATGGTGATCCTAAAGATGTTGAAGACAATGATTCCGACGGTATATACGGATCTGACGGAATAAAAATTTGATGATGTTGATGTGGACTTTGAGCATGTGTCATATGGGTTCGTTCAGTCCACTTGGTGGCATGAGACGATGAAGATACACAACTACTATATTATTCTTCACTGAATCGATGATTATGGCGAGGTATAGACGCTATTGATGGCCCTATGGTGGGGTACAAACACTATGAAAAGGATTCGATGATTATTTAATCTCATATGTGGTATCACGTATGAGATTGCGGGAGGGTATTAGGAGACCTTAGTGATAACGAGAACATCTAGAATATATTTATATGTAACTATTAGAAAAGTTAACATTAATGCATAAGTTAGATATCCTATTCTATTATGTAAAGAATTTGTTAGATAAGTTATGCATTTTATATAAATAAGCCTTTTGACTAAATTAATAAGATAAGAGAAACTATTATACTACCAATGTTTTTCTCCCACAATGTTTTGTTTTTGTTTTTATTTTGGGCCTGCACAACTTGGGCTTCTCATACCATTAGAAAACATTTTTTTAATTGAATGCTAAATTAATTTGAAAACAAAAAAAAATCTTTTTTTTACAAGGTTTCATGGTTCAGATTTGCTGACAAAATCCAAAACCTAATTGTTTTAAGAAAAAGTAATATCCCACCACACTTTCTTGATCTTCAGGGTATTGATTGCCGTGTGGCAAACCAGGGTGTATATTTTTTTGCCACATTTAAATATAAACTATAAACTAACTCGCGCCTCCGCTCGGATGTCTGATTTAACTTGTGATAAACGTAAACTTAACAGATTGCTTTTATGAAAAATTCTCATGTATATTTTTATATATTGTAATTTACATATAAATTAAAAATATATTATATTATAATAAGATGTTTGATAATATTTTTTATTTGTACATAATATTATATTAAAATTTATATCTTGATGCAATTTGGTGTAATTGTTATATTCATATATTGATTTTTTTTGTAATTTATTTAAAATTGAAATAATATACTAATTTTTTTAATGGTCAATAAAAGAATATCGATTTGGTTAGATAAACTTGAATTGTAATTATTTAATTTAAATTTATCTTAAATGCAGTGGAAAAAAATATAAATAAAAAGAAATATATAAGGGAAAAAATAATTTATTTTAAATGTAAATGCTAAATTTGTAAACAAAAATGAAGTATTTTTTATACTGTTATTCATATTTCCAAACAATTCTCATTAATCGTGTTATTCATATTTCCACATAGTATCAAAATATATTTCAGTTTTAGTAATATAGATTGACCAAATTTAATTTAAGCAAAAAATGTAACTGAACGACTAATCTAATCTTAACCTCTACAAACAAAGATTTTAACAAACTACAAAGCAAATCAAATTGTTTATACATTTTAGTGAGAGGTTTGACTATTCTCACATGGTCTACATAAAACAACTAAATTTCCTCGAAAAATCTTATGTAGAAGTATGCACGTAAGTTGTCTAATATAAATTGAGTCAGAAATTTCCTAAAGACTGTATTTTTTCTTCGCCTACAAGATTTTAAATAACCGTACTAACCTTGAACTTCAAGTTTTAAATTATTCTAAAGAACATATATAGTTTTAATTTTATAAATTATAAGAAAGCGTGTGTAATTATGCCAACATTGGTTCCTGAATCCCATTAAAACATCAAAATTCCACACTTAATCGTGTTTATACCATAGTGATATAATAGTATTAGATGAATGACTTTTTGTTTGGACCATGGTAATAGTATTAAGATGCGGTGACTTTATATTTTGTTTAGAAGTCTTTTTAATTTATATAAACAACACATATTCTTTAGAAACCTTATTTATAGCGAAACCAAACGATTTATCAAAAAGTCAATGGTATACGTACGAATTTATCAACTATAAGTAGGAAAGCCATTCACGTTAAACAACTCAATCTCATCCACATTAAAACATATCTTAGCCACAGAGAGATGGCAAGACACTTAGAAGATGTAATGAGTGTGGCGACAACTACACAGTTCGATGTTAGTTATCTTTTTCATGTTGTGTTCTTAGCTCTTGTCGGCTGTTGTGTCCTCTCGGCTCTATTACTCTTTTGCGCCGATGGAGCCTCTGACGACAGAGTCACTTCTGGTAACAAGCCCGCCGCCCGAGGTTGTGGCGGAGGCGGTTGCGGTGGAGGCGGTTGCGGCGGTGGTTGTGGTGGAGGTTAAGAGCTCCTTCATTTTCATCATGGAAAAAGAAATAATAGTCGACTACTTTCCATATTATATAGTCATCTTACGTTTCATTGTTATACAGGTCTTTCGTTGCTTTTTCCATGAATATAAGAATATATTGTATAAATAAATCGCATTATTAAAACATTTAAAAAAATTTTGCATCTTGATTTGAAGTTAAAAATAGTATTCATCACTATGCGAGACACTCTTTCCTTTAATTCTTAAATTGCCCCGCAGTGTGACGGTGTTTGCGCAATCAGAATCTCATGATACAACCACACTTCGACTATTCTTGCATCACTCAGAATAGAAGCTAACGAACATATTTTTGTGTTGTACTCTCAGACACAGAATAAAAAAATACTAGCATAACTATTCTAAGTGGGAGAATTGTTTATTTTCTTTGTTCTTGGATGTGTGTTTTTCTATAATGCTAACAAGCCTTTTATAGAAAAATAATGAGAAGCACAAGTTACATTTTCAACATAAAAATGAAACTTCCATGGTGCACTAATTATGACATCAATTCTTGTCATTATTATGTGAATTCATTCCACGTTTTTGACCAAGAAATAAAGAGATAGAATTATTATTGTTGACCAATTCAAACAAATAATATTCTTTAAAATGGATTTCTTTTTTATATTTTACCAATATAAAAGATCAACATATATTTGGTTTATAAGATTAAACCCCAAATCCAATCAAATATCCAATGTATGTATTTGTTATTTTGTACAAATTTCTCAAATCACACACATTGGACCTCCATTTCTCATTCAAATAAAACTCATTTTTGACATATGAATATATTATTCATCATGTTCAAAAAATAGTTCCAACAATCCCCCACATGAATAGAAATGACTCTAAACACTAGACGACTCGATATACTTGACCTCCTAGACAAGACTCGACAAAGACTCAACTAAGGACTTTTGAGAGTACAAGCGAGAAATTCACTGCATGATGAGTTGGTAGCATTTTTCAACCTTGAACCAGTCATTGTTAATAGCTATCGGATTTACTCGGCCAGGTAGTGAACATGATGTCTTGAACCACCCGGGCTTTAATGTAAACCTAGACAATAACTATAACACATTTTCATTCTCTCACAGAAATAGGTTCTCTATTGTATTCATTTTGGCCGTGAACAGTCCTGGTTAATCATGAGTGAACTTGGAGAATATAGCTTTTCTTTCATTCTCCTAGAAACGATCCCATTTCACACTCACAAGGTGATATGCCATTAGTTTTGTTTAGAGGAGTATCATGTACTACTTCATTCGTATCTCAAAACAATGGACACAAATCATTAAAAGCAAATGATATCCTCTATTCCTTACATGTAGCACTGTTTAATCATCCTAGGAACTGAGTATAGACCGAAGTCTTACAGTGCTTTGGGCAGATTTAGTTTGACTTAATTGTCTCCTTGAACCTATTTCTTGGGATCTTCAGTCATTTAGGTAGAGTTACCGCCAAACTTCATCTTAATTCACAGGCATTAAACTCATTCCTCTTGATGATATAACAATATGACCTCATGACACACTTTTAATATAAGGATCTTAGGTTGTCATCATGATGAACATAATCTCTTAAGATTAGTCGAGATCAATTGTCTAATGATTTTTGTCATCTTCTTTCAAGATACAATTAACCATTATATACAAAATTCAATGCATGGCATTAGTTTTTTTTAAAAAATTATATTGTGATAATTATCACTAAGTTCATGTGGCCTCTTGCCAATGACTTTATATGGTAAGCAAAGCTTCCCCCACATTTCTTGAAATAACTCAAAATATGCATATTTTCATTTAATATCTCTTAGGAATTTAGAAAAATTAGATCTACAAATCCTTTAGATTTAAATGAATATTTCTTTTTGTTGAAAAAATGTATTTCATTTTCAGAAAATCACATTTTCCATACAACTATTTTCATAGTTCTCTCAAGTTGATTTATAAATCCAACTTATATGTTTGAGCTTTTTCAAAACCATATTTTTGCTTTGAGCAAATATACATATCATTACAAGATATTATTTGTAGCATCAAAACAACAACTCTCTTTGGTTATTTTCAATCATGTTGACTTTAGAAACTGCAATATACATGTCAGTTTCAGTCATATTAATATGATATTTCTTTTTTTTTCATAGTCAATCTTTATATGGCTCGCGTTAAAGCATTGACGAAATATGAATGTTTTGATCACTATCAACAATATTATATTATCTATGGCAAATGATTCATATGTGGCAGACCTCTCCCAAACTTAATTTGGGGGCGTCGACTCACGAATTCATTCCCATGTATCCCATTTGATATCTTTAATATCAAAATGTTTATAAGATTCTTTTAGATAAACATGATCCCTTAAGAACCAAAATGTTGTATAGCATTGGTATATTTCACCATACTCAAAATTTGATTTTTTTTTTCTTTCAAATCACCATACTTGAAATTCGAATCATTTTTCTTCTTCATGGTCCACTGAGTATTTAACCAACACTAATTCAAGTCATTACATATTACATTAGTGGAAAAAATCTGTAACAAAAAAAAATGTTACTCATTCTTTATATTAAATCAAATAAGTCAAAGCATTAACACATTTGAACAAATAAATGTTTTGATCATGTAAATGCACGTGGTTGACCACATTTAAGAAATACTTTTGATAATTTCATAACAGAAATCAATGCTAAAAACAATTTGATTTTCACATAAAGGATATTCAAACCGATAAACAAGGTCAAATCCTTAGTGACTAATAAGGATTCTTTTAAACTTACCTTTGTGAAATAGTAATTATCAAAAATTGGTAGATTTTTTTTTTAAACTTCAATTAAATTCAAAATCTAAAAGAATCAATCGTTACATATCTAATGGATAAATTTTAGAGATGAAACCAATAAAATATACAAAACCAACTTCTCTTTCTGGTTCAAGTAGTGACTAGAACAAATGATAATCACCTCTTCCTGAAAAAACTTAACAAATATTTACGTTAAAATAATTAAATTAATGATTTTGACACTAGAAAATATATTCTACTAAAATCATAATTGAGAGGATGTTGTTGGAGAAGAGTGATTTTCATCATATGAATTATCAATTCCCAGCAACATAACCAAATCGATTCTGACACTATGATTTTCCATCATAATGAATTTCTTTCATTCCTATTTTCAAGACAAACACACTAAACAAATTATCAGTTTTCGTTAGTACAATAACGAAAAATTTAAGAATTAAGATTGTAGGACCATGATTTCTACGATATGACAAACTGAATAATTTGTTTATATAATGATAAAAACAGAAATAAAATACACAAAATTTGATACCAAAATATGATGAACAAAGAACGATTTCGTGTGGAGGTAATATGGGCAAGTCTTGCCGACTAACGTGACTTATTGTATGTTAAAGGTCCTAGTCTTAAGCACGAGATTGGTGGAACAGTAAAATTGGGGAATAAAAATAAATAAAAAGTGAGCGTACTTTGCGTGTCTTCTTTATAACTAGTACTACCACTTTCGTTGAATAGTATTCATCACTATGCGAGACACTCTTTCCTTAATTCTTAAATTTGCCCGCAGTGTGACGGTGTTTGCGCAATCAGAATCTCATGATACAACCACACTTCGACTATTCATGCATCACTCAGAATAGAAGCTAACGAACATATTTTTGTGTTGTACTCTCAAACACAGAATAAAAAAATACTAGCATAACTATTCTAAGTGGGAGAATTGTTTCTTTTCTTTGTTCTTGGATGTGTGTTTTTCTATAATGCTAACAAGGCTATTATAGAAAAATAATGAGAAACACAAGTTACATTTTCAACATAAAAATGAAACTTCCATGGTGCATTAATGGAGACATCAATTCTTGTCATTATTATGTGAATTCATTCCACATTTTTGACCAAGAAATAAAGAGATAGAATTATTATTGTTTGACCGATTCAAACAAATAATATTCTTTAAAATAGATTTCTTTTTTATATTTTACCAATATAAAAGATCAACATATATTTGGTTTATAAGATTAAACCCCAAATCCAATCAAATATCCAATGTATGTATTTGTTATTTTGTACAAATTTCTCAAATCACACACATTGGACCTTCATTTCTCATTCAAATAAAATTCATTTTTGACATATGAATATATTATTCATCATGTTCAAAAAATAGTTCCAACACGCATCACCTCCAGAAGCAAAAAATCTCCTTGATTGCCACCTAAGGATTGGACCTTTACCAGGAGGGTCATCCAAGTGGGTGTTCTCCTATTTGAAGCATCCGTTTCATCAAACTTGGGAGGTCCTCAGCTTCCATCTGATCCCCATACTGAATCACCATCTCACCTTCGAACTCCTTAAAGAGCTCATAAGCTGCTTGGGGCTCGATTTCACCACTTTCACACATCTCCCCCAGCTCATTAAACTTAGCTTCAACTTTTTTCTTCAATTCATGTGAATGAAAAATACAGTCAGATGACTTCCTTACCATTCGTATAAATGCATCACAGGAACAAAGCAATATGCTCTCTAAAAAGACCCTGCTGACCCAAGAAGCAATGGATCGACAATATTACCATCAAAGAGGCCAACAAAGATAGTTTTCTTACTATGATTACAAATGCTCTGTCCCATTAGAGAGTGATTTTAGCTAATAAGAACGCACATTAGCCTAGTCTCTAAAGATCGAAAACAGCTCAAAAGCAAGATGCTAAGTCTAAAGATGTGAGCCAAGACATAATATGATCTTAGATGTAAGCTAAATATCAAAGGGGTTCAAAAAGATATTTCTCCCATTAGAGAGTGATTATGGGCTTATGGCTAATAAGGTCGCACAATAGTTTATCAATCAGACTAGGTCTCTGAATGGTGAGAAAGATGTGCGAGCGCGATAAAGTCTAGTGGGTTATGTGCCAGATACAAACGCGGTCTTGCAAGATCTTGTAGAGACAGAGAAAGAGGAGTCTCTACAGGTTCACAGCTAGAGGCTAGCGATTGCGCATGGTCTGATCACTACCAAACCAGGAAATCCCTAAGGATATTCAAGAACCTGCGATGTGTGTTCGGATTAACACTTGGCAACCAGGGATAAACTTCGGCATAGCCAAATAAAACATTGGCATGAAAATCTTCAAAAAAAATCAAAAATTTTATATGAAAACAACCCCAAATTTGTAAAAAATTTTTTTTACAAATTTAACTAAATTGTTTTAAGACCCTCTTAATCCCAGGACCGTCCTGCTTGGCGAGATTCCGGGACAATGTATATGTTAATAGGGTAGTGGTGAAGTGAAGTTAACAGATTAGCTTTTGAGGTGGACAACTTACGTATAAAAGACTGACTTTTATTCAGAAAAGGATTCACATTTTACAGGTAAACCTCAACAAAAACAGTAACATTCCGTAGCATTATTACTACTGTTATTTTAAACCTCATATTACAGTAGAGGATCACTATTAAAGCTCTCAAGCATGCAGCCTCCTTGGCCATTCGTAGCTAGCTGGGCCACTGCTGTGTGTCAAAGTGGTCTCGATCGTGTTGAACTTACCCTTCTTGCTTCTTCGAGTGAGATTTGGTACCCATTTGATATTACCTCTAATGGGTAAACCTCTCAAGACCGAGGTCGCGTCCAGCAAGTGTGTTGATCTGCGCGTTTGCGTTTGTCTTGAATTCGATCCACCGGAACTGATCGCTTGTTTGGCGCGTTTCACCACGGAGAAACCTTGTGGTATGGCTAAGTAGCTGTCCTTGAGACACCTGTCCGTCGAACACTCTGGTCACCGTTGTGCGTTCACCACCTGCACATGGGCTTCCCGCGTGCTGTCACGTAGAGAACCGCGTTGGCGTTTACGTTCCACTGTGGAAGCACCATTGCGTTCTACATCCAATGCATGTTTCAATAGTCATGTGTTTAAATGAAGAAACGAACATTATTAATATTATAGCAACCGAAACAGAAACTATGGTTGGAACTAGCCAAACTGATTAAACCGATTAACCAGAAACCCTATTCAAACGCATATATGTATGCGTGATAAAGGATTTTTACTCTATCCTAATCAAAGTAGTATAGATGAGTGGTCAATCCAATCCTAAGTGATTTCAAAGCAATTAAGAATACAATCTAGTGCTTAATCTAAGTGCAATCAGTTTGTGTTTGATGAGAATAGAAGTAACAAGAACAAGCAAGGATAATAACTAAAGCTTTCAATCAAATAGATGAATTAGGACTCAATGGGGTATAGGCATTTGACTTCTAAGTGTATTAAGTTTCCAATCTAAGGTGTCAAGTTATTAATCAATAGGTTTCCTTAAGTCTAGATCACAACAATAGACAAGTTCTTTGTCAAGACACAAGTGCCATATGTCATTATGCATTAAACATCAAATGTCTTTGGGCTTAACATACTCAAACATGCATTTAAATCAAGGTGACAGTACTCTGATATTCAGAACGAGCTGAACAGTCGTTAATTCGAATTGGTCTCACCATAAGGACAACGATTCAAAACTGTGTTGCCTCTCGTCATTATATCCAACCAAGTTTCTCACGGTTGGTGAAAGCAATATAAGTTGGACGTTTCAGACATTAACAAACATTCTGCGTACAAGGCGGTGCATGCTCCGAAATGCTTAGAGGGATCGAATTCAAGAAACGAATAACGTACGAAGAGAACTCCACACGGACTATCAAATCCTATTAGGCTTGCAATTGAAACCTCCACGAGCGTCTCATGTAGAACAGGAGACATATAAATTTCCATTAGACCTAACATTAAACACGCTGATAATAATATTCAATTACTAGCGTTAATCACGTCTAATCAGCGGTACCCAAATCTCACATCGAAGAAGCCAAGAAGGGTCTAAGTAACAACCCCCATGAAGTTCAGAGAGACCACATTTGAACACAACATGCAGAGTCTCATGGCTCACTACCCATCTTAATCTACGACAATTTAATTCAAAGCAGTATGGCTGAAACCCATGCTTGAGTCAGACTTGATAGTGATAACTTCGTACAATAAGTATGAAGTCTATAATACAAATGTTATAAATTAGTTTAAAATGAATAATAATCATAACAATACTCGCAGAGAAAGTGGATTAACGTAGATTTTTTATATACGTTATATAGAGAAGATGTGCTAAGCTTGACCTCTATTCTCATAAACTGAATCCTTTTGTGCTTGCTTAAGAAATGACGAGAAAATCAAGTGATATTCCCCTTGTAATTGTCCACCTAAAGCTCAGATCTTTGTGATAATCATTCAAATCTCCACTATAGTACCTTAATTATAGTAAGTACATAGTGAAAAATCTCTCCCCGGGGTGGCAAAATCGGAGCAACTCGCAAAAGGGATCCTGCTGATCGCTGGTCGTGCAATTAACCGGTGGTCCTAGCGTTGGAGAACAACCTGCGATGAGCTAAAATATGTATAGATAATATAAAAGATTTTCTCCATATAACTCTCTTTGGGCTGTGTTTATCTATAAAATTGCGTTCGTCGTACGATTTTTTGCCAAGATTGCTGTGGATTTTATTGTGTCTCCGCTATTGATCGTTATTTTTAGTCTGGCTCCCAGGTTGTCCGAAGTTTTTACCCTTCGGGTGCTGCGCAAGCGTATAATCCACCACCATCGCAGGGTTCTTGAATATCTTAAGAGGGATTTCCGGTGGTTAGGCGGTGGGTCAGTGCGCTCGAGCCGACTTGTGTTCCGGTCGCTCCAAGCATCTACGTGTACTTGCGCCAATCTGCTAGCCTCATTAGCTGTGAGCGGTGACACGTATGGCTCCAGTACCTGTACAGTCCACATACGTCCGCTCCTCTCCTAATCGCGTTCTCGTCTATCAATCAGATCTACTGCACCCAAACGACACCTCGCCCTTCTTTCCTCGCATGTTTCTACCTCTTTCCACTGTTTGTGGCCTCCACCACGGTAACCACTAGCTTTATCGAGTTAAGCTTGGTTTCTCTGGCTGTACTCCATTCCGTTGTCTCACCATTTCCAGAGGCACTAGTCTGATTGATTTCGAAATATCCTATTGTAGGTCAAGCCCTTGATGCATCCTTCTATAGGT
>CAJHQP010008560.1:0-26382 GCA_905132765.1 Moricandia arvensis | reverse complement strand
CATGGTATGAAAGTGAGCTACCTAAGGGGAAGAAGGCAGTAACCAGTATGTGGATATTCACCATCAAGTTCCTGCCAAATGGGAAGATAGAAAGGAGGAAGACTAGATTGTTGGATATGTTGGAATGAACAAACAAGCTGGAGTTGATGAAGAGACCAAGCAAATCAGGAACAAGCAAATCAAGCATCTGGAACTAGCAGATTTGAATATGTCCGTACAGTCTTGCTCAACAAGCAACTCATCTTGCCCTAACTTACCTTGCAAGGAAAGAAACGAGTTGGGAGACTTAATATGGACGTTGGTAGCCTCCAGAAGTAAAGGGAATCAAGTTTGAATGGAACTACTCAGTTCTGGTTTGATTTGGACAAGTAGAAGTCACATGGGTGCTTTGGAGAAGCAGCTGGACCTGTCACTATCACACCAAGCTGAATGTGCCTCTTCCTCTAGTCACTTTCTCTTCCTCTGGACGTGCCAGACTGTCCATGCCACAGCCTGCTCCACTCCACTCTGCCCCAGCCAGTTCTGAACCTGTTCTGATCTCTCTTTATCTACATAATTAGTTATTTAAGTTTTTCATGTTTTATTAGTAGTTTAATGTGTTTGTATGTCATGTGAGTGTCTTGTAACTTGGCTATAAAGCCCCCCCATGTAAGCCACGAAATGTCTAAGGAGAATTGAGCCTCCTCCTTCATTATTCGCTCTGGTTCATACACTCTCTTATTCTCTCTAAGTCTCATACTCTCTCATACTCAGAAACTTTCCATAATCTCTCATACTCTATGAAGTGATAAGTTAACTCTTTCCTTCAACAAATCTCTGGTTACTTTATTCTCTTAATCTCTCCATACTCTCATTCTCAAAAAAACTCTCTTTTCTCTGGTACATACTAAACCAGAAGATCACAAACTCTCTCCATAACCCCATCATTCTCACTTAACTCTCAAAAACACTCTCTCTTTGATTCTCAGTCTTTCTGGTCCAAAGTAAACCAGAAACTGACTCTCTTCACCAAAATCATTCTCCATTTCATTCTCACCAATTTCTATCTATTCTCGCATGGTATCAGAGCATCAAAGCTCCTGAAAACCTATTCTCACTTCCGCATAATCTCTGTCAAAATTTCTCTTCAAAAACTGCCTTGGATACATCTCTTTATCCACTGGTCCAAAGGTTTTCCAAGAGGGAAGAAACTCACCAGAACTCAAGATAAGGGAGTATACCAGTCTGTGAAACTCAAGGAAGCTCCAGAAAAGTCAAGTAAGCTTCATTCAAGATCAGTTTCTGATCCAGTTCTTGCAAAACCAGTAGCAACACTCTTTTGTCCACTGGTCCAAAACTCTCCAAGATGGAGACTGAAACTGAAATGGCGACTCCAGAGACTTCAAGGGGTCCAAAGAAGAAACCAACCCACCTCCTCTTGTCCAAAATGCTGAAGAAAACCCATGGAGAAAATTATTGTTGGAGCAAAGTCACTGAAGAAGCATCAAAGCTAGGCTGTTCAAACTATTCTCTAGCCAATAAAGCTGAAGCTTATTCTGTGATCCCCAAGACCCACGACCAGCAAGAGGATAGAAGGGGTTTGAAGTGTATCCCTGCCAAGAAGGAGGGAATCAAGGAGAAGAGGTGTTGGACAGTCAATCCACACCTAAACAACTTCTGTGTCACTAAGCCCCCATGGTGTGGAGGTTCAAGAAACCAGCTCAGGTTCTTGATAAGCTGTGCCTCCTTAAAATAAAGAGAAGAAGCCCATGAGTTCAGAGCCTACAGAAGATGTACATTCCTGACCATGGAGAGATTGCCCACTTCCCAACAACACTTTGGACACTGATTGTGTCCATTAACTCCCAAGATGGTAGAGAGGATGATTGGTGCTGTGGAGAGATTGCTCAAGAGGTCTTACCTGAAGCCAAGAGGGTGAAACAGGAGGTGTCCTCAAGAGATAAAGATCATCACTAAGCCAAGAGGACCACGGTCTCAAGGTGTTGGCTTTCATTGGCTCTCAGCTTCAAGCTTGACCATATACTCTCATTCTCAGGTCAAGCTTGAGGTGGGGTGTAAATGAGAAGCCAATGACCCATTGTTGAAGTTGAAGCAAAGGAAACAAGTGGAGTTGACCAGGGATATTCTTGGCTGAGCAAGGAGAAGTCAGTTCATTGAAAAGATGGCAGATAACTCTTTGCAAAGCCCCCCCCCCTATCAACTCAGTTATACAAGTCACTTTGCAAGGCCATTATAAAGAAGGATTAAGTGAGGGATTCAAGTGCAAGCCAGAAGGGAAGACACTCCTCATTATCATCCCAAAGACATGTTGGCTTGATCTCAACCCAAGAAGAAGGCAAGAATCCAGAAGCAAGGGGGAGACAAGCTGTGAATTAAGAAGAAGGTTCAAGAGGAACCATTTGAAGTGTGAAGCAAGGAAAGGGCGTGCCTTACTTGCAAATAAAGATGCCCAAAAGAAGACTGGATTGCTTGTACTCTTTTTCCCTATAATTAGGTTTTTAATGAGGCAAGTAATCTCAGTTCCAAGCTTGCCCAAGGATTCCTATGGTAAAGCTTGAGGGGGAGTGTTGAAATGAACAAACAAAGCTGGAGTTGATGAAGAGACCAAGCAAATCAGGAACAAGCAAATCAAGCATCTGGAACAAGCAGATTTGAATCTGTCCGTACAGTCTTGCTCAACAAGCAACTCATCTAGCCCTAACTTACCTTGCAAGGCAAGAAACGAGTTGGGGAGACTTAATATGGACGTTGGTAGCCTCCAGAAGTAAAGGGAATCAAGTTTGAATGGAATTACTCAGTTCTGGTTTCATTTGGACAAGTAGAAGTCACATGGGTGCTTTGGAGAAGCAGCTGGACCTGTCACTATCACACCAAGCTGAATGTGCCTCTTCCTCTAGTCACTTTCTCTTCCTCTGGACGTGCCAGACTGTCCATGCCACAGCCTGCTCCACTCCACTCTGCCCCAGCCAGTTCTGAACCTGTTCTGATCTCTCTTTATCTACATAATTAGTTATTTAAGTTTTTCATGTTTTATTAGTAGTTTAATGTGTTTGTATGTCATGTGAGTGTCTTGTAACTTGGCTATAAAGCCCCCCCATGTAAGCCAAGAAATGTCTAAGGAGAATTGAGCCTCCTCCTTCATTATTCTCTCTGGTTCATACACTCTCATATTCTCTCTAAAGTCTCATACTCTCTCATACTCAGAAACTTTCCATAATCTCTCATACTCTATGAAGTGATAAGTTAACTCTTTCCTTCAACAAATCTCTGGTTACTTTATTCTCTTAATCTCTCCATACTCTCATACTCAAAAAAACTCTCTTTTCTCTGGTACATTCTAAACCAGAAGATCACAAACTCTCTCATAACCCCATCATTCTCACTTAACTCTCAAAAACACTCTCTCTTTGATTCTCAGTCTTTCTGGTCCAAAGTAAACCAGAAACTGACTCTCTTCACCAAAATCATTCTCCATTTCATTCTCACCAATTTCTATCTATTCTCACATGATAGAGGCTTCACTCAAACATATGGAGAAGACTATCTTGACACCTTTGCTCCAGTTGCTAAACTCCATACCATTCGGATTGTTCTATCAGTGGCAACTAATCTGAAATGGGATCTTTGGCAAATGGATGTCAAGAATGCCTTTCTTTAAGGAGAACTTGAAGATGAAGTCTACATGAAGCCTCCACCAGGTCTTGAGAGTCTTGTGAAACCAGGAAATGTGCTGAGGTTGAAGAAATCAATCTATGGTCTAAAGCAGTCGCCTAGAGCTTAGTACAACAAACTGAGCACTACTCTGAATGGGCGTGGCTTCAGGAAGTCTGAGTTAGACCACACTCTCTTCACCCTCACCACAAGCTTAGGTATTATTGTCCTTCTAGTTTATGTTGATGACATCATCATAACTGGAAGTGACAAAGAAGGTATACAAGATACAAAAGATTATTTGAAATCAGTGTTTGGGATTAAAGACCTAGGGGAGATGAAATACTTCCTTGGTATTGAGATATGTAGAGCCAAGGAAGGTCTATTCATGTCCCAAAGGAAATATACACTTGATCTTTTGAAGGATGCAGGTAAACTAGGTGGGAAGACAGCCAAAATGCCATTGGAGGATGGATATAAAGTTCCACGTGAGGGGGAGATTGAGAACAGCCAATACCTTGAAGACCCTAAACTCTATAGGAGGATGGTTGGTAAGCTAATCTACTTAACTATTACTCGTCCTGATATCTGTTTTGCGGTGAACCAGGTGAGCCAGCACATGCAAGAACCAAGGGAAAATCATTGGAGGATGGTGGAACGGATCCTAAGCTATCTGAATGGATCACCAGGCCAAGGAATATGGATGGGGTGCAATGAGAGCACTGAAGTGGTGGGTTACTGTGATGCAGATTAGGCAGGAGACCGAGCTGACAGAAAGTCCACTACAGGCTATTGCACCTTCATTGGAGGGAACCTGGTTACTTAGAAGAGCAAGAAGCAGAAGGTGGTCTCGTGTTCAAGTGCTGAAGCTGAGTATAGAGCCATGTTGAAGCTGACAAATGAATTGGTGTGGATCAAAGGGATATTGAAGCATCTAGGAGTAGAGCAAGCCACACCAATGACTATGCATTGTGACAATCAGGCGGCTATCCACATTGCAACCAACTCGGTGTTCCATGAAAGGACCAAGCACATTGAAGTCGATTGCCACAAGGTGAGGCAAATGATTGGTCTTGGAGAGATATTGCCATGTTACACAAGGAGTGAGGATCAGTTGGCGGATGTCTTCACTAAGGCTGCAAGGCAGAAGGTCATTGAGTCTATTCATACCAGATTAGGACTCATTGACCTTGCACCAGACAACTAATCCCCTCGCTATGAGGTCTCCACTCTTTTTCCCTCATCAAAGGGTTTTATCCCACAAGGGTTTTCTCTTTGGTGAGGTTTTTAATGAGGGGATCTCATAGCCTTCCAAGCTTGACTTGTTCCATATGGTCAAGCTTGAGGGGGAGTGTTGATCTGAGGTAATAAAGAGAGGAGGTTTAAAGGGTTTAGGATGGAGTTTGGGATCAAAGGGAGGATGTGCAAATTCCGGGTCAAGTGTACGGACGGTACAGACCGTACGGACTGTACGGCCGACCGTACGGACCACTCGACCCAAATGACTTTAAACTCGACCAAATCACATTTTGGTCTTGTGCAAATTCCGGGTCAAAATGTACGGATCCGTACAACTCATGGTCCGTACATCCATGGCCGAGAACTTGAGTCACAAGGCAGAAGGAAGGAGATAACCTTGGTGGGTGAAAAGGAAGAAGGTTAACTGGTTGGTAACTCGGTAAATAATGGCTCGCGGATAAGGGGTCAAGCTTGACCAAGACAGACTGTCCAAGGCTGGAAAGGAGAAGGCATCTGGTCAAGATGCCAAAAGCATCTCGCACCCTCAGCCACTCGTTCAAACCAGGCGCGCCTCTTCCCTTGACCAGCCACGTCTCCCACTCCTTAACCATTGCTTTATGTATCCGTTGTAACCCCAAAGCTCTGCCTATATATTTGTAACTCCTCTCTAAATAATAAATCAAGCAAATCATTTCTTTCTCTTGTTGTTCTCTCTACTCTCTCTCGTGTTCATCATGAACATCGAGTAAACTCTCTTCTAATCTCTCAATCTTTCACTCATTCTCTCATTCTCTCGGTTACTCTACTCTCATTCTCTCAAAATCTCAATCAGTACTTCTCTGGGAGTTGATGGCACTACATGGCATGCCAGGTTGGGACATCCTCACGCTAGAGCTCTAAGCCTAATGCTTCCTGGTGTGGTGTTTGAAAATGATGGATGTGAAGCATGTATCTTGGGGAAGCATTGTAGGACAGTCTTTCCAAGGTCAAGTACAATCTATGAGAAGTGCTTTGACCTTGTTCATTCTGATGTCTGGACTGCTCCTTGTCTGTCTAGAGAGAATCACAAGTACTTTGTGACTTTTATTGATGAGAAGTCTAAGTACACTTGGGTGACACTGATCCAGTCTAAAGACAGAGTGCTTGAAGCTTTCAAGAATTTCCAGACCCATGTCCTCAACCATTTCAGTGCCAAAATCAAGATTCTTAGGTCAGATAATGGTGGAGAGTATACAAGTCAAGCCTTCAAGCAGTGTCTAGCTCAGCATGGGATCATACATCAGACAAGCTGTCCCTATACTCCACAACAAAATGGAGTAGCTGAGAGGAAGAATAGGCATTTGATGGAAGTGGCAAGGTCAATGATGTTCCATACTAATGTTCCAAAGAGGTTTTGGAGTGATGCTGTGATGGCTGCTTGTTATCTGATCAACAGGATTCCCACTAAGATTCTTAATGATTTGTCTCCATTTGAGGTACCAAACAACAACAAGCCCTCTTTGGATCATCTGCGTGTATTTGGATGTCTCCGCTTTGTGTTGATACCAGGGGAACAGAGGAGCAAGTTAGATGCCAAAAGCTCAAAAGCTATGTTCATTGGATACTCTCCAACACAAAAGGGTTATAAGTGTTATGATCCAGTGACAAGAAGGGTTCTAATATCAAGAGATGTGAAGTTTGTGGAGACTAAGGATTATTATGATGAGAAGAGTTGGGATGAGGTGAAGAATCTATCTCAATCAGCCTCAGATAAAGCAATCAATTTGAGAAGGGTAATGGAAAGCCTTGACATCAGTATACCAGAAGAGAGGGTTGTACCTGTTCATGAGACCAGACAAGGTCCTCACACCCCAATAAGTGAAGAGATGAATGAGGAGCCTGAAGATGAAGCTGTTGAGGTTACTCACCTTGATCCTGAAGGGGGGAACCAAACTGAACAACAACATGTACCACAAGGAAGTTCAGTTTCTCATGATCAAGATGAGCAAGAAGAAGGGTTAGTGGTGAATGATGATCAGTCTAAGGATGATGAGGAAGCACCAGCTGTGGATGGAAATGTTCAGACACAACCATTGAGAAGGAGTACCAGAATCCGAAATCGTCCTTCCAATTGGATCAACACACGAGTTTACTTCAACTCACAAGCAGTAGCTCATCCTATACAAGCAATGTGTTCTTTGGCTCAGTAGTTACAAGAACATGTAGTGTTCATTGGTGAATTGGATCAGGAGTACATCCCAAGGACATATGAAGAAGCTATGGAGCACAAGGAGTGGAGAGATTCAGTTGGAAATCAAAACCAATGCAATGACAGTAAATGATACTTGGTATGAAGCTGAGCTTCCTAAAGGCAAGAAAGCAGTGACAAGCCGTTGGATCTTCACCATCAAGTACAATGCTGATGGAACAGTAGAGAGGCGCAAGACAAGGCTAGTAGCAAGGGGGTTTACTCAGACATATGGGGAAGACTACCTTGATACTTTTGCACCTGTGGCCAAACTACACACCATAAGGATCATTCTCTCTTTAGCAGTCAACTTGGAGTGGGATCTATGGCAGATGGATGTAAAGAATGCCTTCCTATAAGGAGAGATGGAAGATGAAGTCTACATGAGACCACCTCCTGGCCTAGAACACCTTGTCAAACCTGGAAATGTTCTTAGACTGAAGAAAGCTATCTATGGGTTGAAACAATCACCAAGGGCTTGGTATCACAAGCTTAGCACCACTCTCAATGGAAGAGGTCTTGTGAAGTCTGAAGCTGATCACACTCTCTTCACTCTCACCAGTCAAAGAGGAATTGTGGTGAGCCTAGTGTATGTGGATGATATCATCATCACAGGGAGTAACAAGGATGGTATCCTCTTAACTAAAAGCTTTCTTAAAACCTCATTTGATATCAAAGACTTGGGTGATTTAAAGTACTTCTTAGGGATTGAGATATGCCGATCTAAAGAGGGATTGTTCTTATCCCAAAGGAAGTACACACTTGATTTGTTGAATGAGGCAGGTGATCTAGGAAGAAGAGCAGCCAAAACTCCACTAGAAGATGGCTATAAGGTGTTGCGTGAGGAGGAGTTTGAGGACAAACCTTATGAAGATGTCAAGCACTATAGGTGAATGGTTGGAAAGCTCATCTACCTTACCATCACTAGACCAAACGTTTGTTTTGCAGTCAATCAAGTCAGTCAGCATATGCAAACACCCATAATACATCACTGGAACATGGTGGAGAGGATCTTGAGATATCTAAGAGAAGCACCAGGACAAGGAGTATGGATGGGTTGCAACAAGAACACAGAGATTGTGGGGTATTGTGATGCAGATTGGGCTGGTGATAGAGTATACAGGAGGTCTACAACAGGCTATTGCACTTTCATTGGAGGAAACTTAGTCACTTGGAAGAGCAAGAAGCAGAAGGTGGTATCATGTTCAAGTGCTGAGGCTGAATATAGAGCAATGAGGAAGCTTACTAGTGAACTCATTTGGATCAAGAACCTGCTAAGAGACTTGGGTATAGAGACTACATCACCAATCACAATGCATTGTGATAATCAAGCTGCAATACACATAGCATCCAACAATGTGTTTCATGAGAGAACCAAACACATTGAGGTGGATTGTCATAAGGTCAGGCAGGCTGTGGAGCAAAGGATCATCCTACCATGCTATACAAGAAGTGAAGACCAGTTAGCTGATATCTTCACAAAGGCTGCAAGTACTAAAGTCTGTAAGTTCATTCATCCAAAGCTTGGACTCATAGACCTCACATGTCACTGATCTCCCCTCCATGAAGTGTTCTACTCTTTTTCCTTGGCTTGGGTTTTCTCCCAAGTGGTTTTACCTAGCTGAGGTTTTAATGAGGGAATGCTTCATGGCTTCCAAGCTTGACCAGTCCCTATGTTCAAGCTTGAGGGGGAGTGTTGAAATGAAGAAACAAATGACAAGGAGAAGTTGTTGACATGAAGACATCAAGAGATAAAAGACAATACAATCAGAAGAATAAAGCAGTGTTTAAGTGAAGCTTGTGGAACAAGGTTGTCTGTACAATCTTGCCCTAACTTGGCGTGCAAGACAAGAGGAAGTGCCCTAACTTGGCGTGCAAGACAAGGGGAAGTGCTAAATGGATCAGAACTGGTTACCTTAACCAGAAAACTTTAGTCTGGTCACACCAAGACTATATGGACGTTGGAGACAAGTAAAGAAGTCACATGTGAGCTGAAGAATTTGAATTTGAATTCTTGGGACCACTTCAGACCTGTCCCTTTCTCTGCTGCTGGCTGAGCCAATTTGGCTGTTTCTGATGTATTTGTTTATTATTTTCTCTTCTGTCTGCTTGCCTATTGTTTCCTTATTTATGGGTTGTTCCCATAACACATTAAACAAGGAAATCATTTCTCTCCTTCTCTCTCTTTACATTTCGAAATCTCCTCTCTCTCTCTCTTGTTCTTCATGTTCTTCAGTTTCCAGCAAGTAAACTCTCTCTAAATCTCTTATTCTCACAATCAACCACAGGCTATTGCACCTTCATAGGAGGCAATCTGGTCACATGGAAGAGCAAGAAGCAAAAGGTGGTCTCATGCTCAAGTGCTGAAGCAGAGTATAGAGCCATGAGGAAACTAACAAATGAGTTAGTGTGGATCAAAGGACTTCTCAAAGACTTGGGGATAGAGATCACTGCACCAATCACCATGCACTGCGACAACCAAGCTGCTATCCATATAGCCTCAAACTCAGTATTTCATGAGAGAACTAAACACATTGAGGTGGACTGCCACAAAGTGAGACAAGTGATAACCCAAGGAGTCATTCTGCCTTGCTATACAAGGACTGAAGATCAGTTAGACGACATCTTCACCAAAGCTGCTAGTACTAAGGTGTGTGAGTCCATCTATCCCAAGCTTGGACTCATTGATATCACCCAGGCGTGATCCCCTTAGCCATGGAGCTTCTACTCTTTCCTTAGAATGTTTTTATCCCAGTGGGTTTTGCATATTAAGGTTTTAATGAGGGAAGTCTTCATGGTTTCCAAGCTTGATCAAATCTTATGGTCAAGCTTGAGGGGGAGTATTGACATTAAGACATTTAACAAGAAGAGATCAAGAGAGGAACATTTGGTCTAAGAAAAGAGAAGTGATCCGTACAAGACTTGTGAAGCAAGTCTGTCCGTACAACTCCTTGGCGCCCAAGCAACCAACTCTGACCTAGCTTGACTTGGAAGACAAGGAGTTTAATTCAAATCGCCCAAGAGGGATTCAAACTGGTTTGAATGGTCAAGATACCCTATGGGAAGCAGAAGCAAGTGTAGGATTTAAATATAGTAAAGATCACATGTTCCATTTAGGGTCAATGGCTGCTGAGGACATGTCCCTTTCTCTCGGCCAGGCCACCTTTGTTTATTCTTTTCTCTTTTGTCTCCCTGTGTCTATTTATTTAGTGCTCCAGACCAATATTCATATTAAGGAAATAAACTCCTTCTCTCTCTTATTCTCTCTGTCGAGTAACACGAACCCTACTCTCTCTCTTAACCATTTCGAATCAAACTCCCTCTCTCTCACCTGTTATTCATTATTCTTCACTCTGTTCTTCACTAAACTAACACACACAACCTCCCATCAAGTTGGTGTTGCCATGAAGAGGTTGCAACTGGCCGGGTGTGAGGGATACAAGTGACAAACCAGTCACTCCTCATCCAAACTAAAAAGGGAAGTAACTTGAACTCAATTCAATTCATGTCATTCATCATTTCTTCTTAAATCTCGAATGGTTCTTAAATGCTTGAATAGATTGGTTCTGATTGTTATGGTTAAATGGAATAAGTGCTAGTGCTATTGCCTTAGTTGAAACCAGCATTGATATATTGCTTCATTTAGAAGAATGTCTGAGTTGCTAGAATCTCTAGTTTGGTTTCATTCTTTTGGGATGTGCCTAAGTTTCTTTTTCTTGTAGATATACTTGATTAGTACTGATGCACCTTTGGGATAATGTATCAGGTACCATTACCAGTGCTTGAGCCGCACTGAAGATGATCATGTGTAAAGTTAGGGCGAGGTCGTACGGATTTGGTACGGACGGATGTACTCGGACCGTACGGATCCGTACGGACCAAGTCGACCCGAAAACTTTACATTCACCAAATGAGGATTTTTTGGGTCTATGAAGAGATCAAGCCGAGTTTTATGAGGATGCAAGCCTTGTGTTGTTGGCTGAACGAGTTTAGGCCACGATCCAGAGTCCTTTGTGTCCAACCACACTGGTTCTAAGGCACAAAGGCTCAATGGCCAATCCCTAGGCCTTGAAGGAGCTTACTCTTTTCCTTATGGGGGTTTTATCCCTAAGGAGGGTTTTCTCTCATAAGGTTTTTAATGAGGAGTGACTTCAGGGTTCCAAGCTTGACTCAAGATCTATAGAGTCAAGCTTGAGGGGGAGTGTTAAACCTGAAGTGATAATCATCTCACTAAAGGTTGATGTGCAAATCTTGGGCAAAACCTATTAGAAGTCTGATCAAAGACTAAAGAGGCTCTAGAAGCTTATGCAGAGAAAGAACAAGGTTCAACAAGGGCTTATGATGAAGAAGGAAGTGTTTGGGAAGATTTGGGAGCCATGGGGCAAAAGTGCAAAAATAGGGTCGACCGTACGGACAGTCGTACGGCCTGTACGGCCTTGTAAGGAACGGTACTGACATGGTCGACCCAAAACACTTCCTGGTTCGACTTTTGGGTGAGTTTGGGCAATGTGCAAAATCCGGGTCAAGGTGTATGGATGGGTGGTCTGTACAATGTCCGTACGGTCGAGAATCTGTGCAGTTTTGAGATTGACTTCGGTTTAATCAATTTAAACCAAACAAAGGCACTTCTCTTGTAACCATCTGAAGATAAGGAGTCAAGTGGAGGTTTGGGTCGAAATGGATAAGAAGAATATGCTGATTTAGATGCTTATCCAGACTGGAAAAGACAAGGGATGAATCTGGACTGATCATTGGAAAGGTGCATAGGCATTGGTGGCTAATTCCTGGCCAAGCACTCCTTAGGCGTGCCCAGGCTGTCTCCAGCCTGTATGAAGACCATCTGACTTCATCTAAACCGTCCATCCTCTTAAGCTTTATTAGCCCTTAGATATAGGTTAATGTTTGCTTCTTGTATTGCCTATAAAAGGCCTTATTATGTCAAGTGTAAACCTTAAGTGAGAGAGTGGGGTTTCCCCTCCTCCTTCCTATTCTTTTCTGGGTTCTAAATCTCGGTTCTTAAGTCCTTAGTCTCTGTTCTTACAAGTCTCACGAATCTCTTCAAGTCTCCCCATTCTCTTAGTCTCATCCTAATCTTCTTCATCAAGTCTCTCTCTTTTACTCTCTTTGAAACAAGACCAGTCTAAACCTGTTAAGCTTGGATCTCCTCACACAACCCACGGCCTGAACTCTGATAAACTTTCAATACCTGCATCTTTCAAAAGATCAAGTGTATATTTTATTTGGGATAGAAATAAACCTTCTTTGGATCTACACAACTCTATTCCAAGAAAGTATTTCATCTCTCCCAAATCTTTAATTTCAAACACAGATTTCAAGTATTCTTTAGTAGCTTGTATACCTTCCTTGTCACTTCGAGTAATGATGATATCATCAACATATACTAGAAGGACAATGATACCTTAGGGAGATGTGAGAGTGAAGAGGGTATGATCGAGCTCGGATCTCTTGAAGCCTTTCTGATGTGATCATGGACCAGATCACTAAGGAGAACAAGGAGAGTCTAGATGAGCCACATGAAACCACATTGCACCAGCAGCCTGGTGATGATGCTCTAGCCATTCCTGAAGGTCCCATGACTCGTTCCAGAGTCAAGAAACTTAAAGAGAAAGTTGTAGGATTACTCACTTCACATCCACAACAAGAAGAAAGTCTTGGACAAGGTTTGATCCGAGATGTCTTGATCACCATTCAAGCTATCTCTACATCAAGCTGAGTTAGTGTCTATGCAAGACATTTGGTGCTTGCTCTTTTCCTTGCTTTTGGTTTTGTCCCACGAGGTTTTCCGGAGGAAGGTTTTTAACGAGGCCACAACTTGTCTTACACATCACTTAGGCTCTATCTCGGCCCAAGACTAGCAGAAGTACTACATTTTAAGCTTATGTTATTTTAAACTATAGTTTTTCCTTGTTTACTATTCTCGAAACCCTAGAGAGCATGTTCTCTTGTTTCCTTTTATTTAAAGGGGTCTCCTAACCCTATTGTACGCAAGCAATCAATAAACATCAAGTTTCTTTTCTCTCTTGACGGCTCTCCCTCTAGAAAGGTATCGAGTTCTTCTGGTGTGTAATATCCAGAGACCTAAGGGTGTCTAAGTTGGTGTGTCATATCCGACTTGTTCATCTAGGAGTATCAAGAGATCATCCATCCCTCTTGTGTCACCAATCAATCCACAATCCTTGAAGAACTTGAGTCTTTGATTCGTTCTTGCAAGGAGCTATCCTCCCTATCAACCAAAGAGCATCCTAGGGGCGCATCAAGTGGTATCAGAGCAACTTTGGTTGGGAAGTACTCGTTCTCTCTTGTTTCTTTTTGTTCCATCAACAAGAAACCTTTGTTAAGCAGTAGATCTAATCTGTTTAGGGCTGCTCGAATTTCATAAGAGATTAGTCAAGGTTTAAACTTTTTCCTTTTTGCTTACGGAAACCCTAGAGAGATAAACCTAGCCGCATAAGTTTATTTTGCTCTTTAAATCTCTTTGTTTCATCTGCTAATCAACTTAATCACCTTGAACACTGATGCGCCCCTAGGATGCTCTTCGGTTGATAGGGATGGATAGATCCTTGCAAGAACGATCAGAGACTCAAGTTCTTCAAGGTTGTGGATTGAATGGTGACACAAGAGGGATGGAAGATCTCTTGATACTCCTACATGAACAAATCGGATATGACACACCAATTTAAACACCCTTAGGTCTCTGGATATTACACACCAGAACTCGACACACTTTCTAGAGAGAGAGCCGTCAAGAGAGAAAAGAAACTCGTGGTTTATTGATTGCTTGAGTACAATAGGGTTTAGGGAACCCTTTAAATAAAAGAAACCAGAGAACATGCTCTCTAGGGTTTCGAAAATAAGTAAAAAGGAAAACTATAGTTTAAACATAACATAAGCTTAAAATGTAAATACTTTTACTGGTCTTGGGCCGAGAATAGAGCCTAAGTGATTTGTAAGACAAGTCGTGGCCTCGTTAAAAACCTTCCTCTAGAAAACCTCGTGGGACAAAACCAAAAGCAAGGAAAAGAGCACACACCAAATGTCTTGCCTAGACACTAACTCAGCTTGATGTGGAGATGGCTTGAATGGTGTTCAAGACATCTCGGATCAAACCTTGTCCAATACCTTCTTCTTGTTGTGGATGTGAAGTGAGTAATCCTACAACAGTCTCCTTAAGTTTGTTGACTCTGGAACGAGTCATGGGACCTTCTGGAATGGCTAGAGCATCATCACCAGGCTGCTGGTGCATTGTGGCTTCATGTGGCTCTTCTAGACTCTCCTTGTTCTTATTAGGGATCCGGTCCATGATCACATCATCTAAGCTCCCTTTGTCCTCTTTAGTAAGCTGGTCCATGATCACATCATCCCCTCCCTCTTCAAAAAGATTTGTCCTCAAATCTGTTTTACCTGCAATAGAGGGGACCAAATTAGTAACATCAAAGTTTAGAATCAGGTTACACTCACCTTGCAAGCCTCTTTGATAGGCATTGTTGCTGATTGGTTTGGATATGTAGAAGGGACTGATCCATTTGATTCCTGATTCATTTCTCAAACCTGCATCATACTCTTTGACACACAATAAGTTAGCACATAAAATTTTATCATAGAGTAAGAGCAATAGTCCAAATCCTTTTCTGCTCGGTTTTGGCTTGCATGTTGCATCTGGAGGTGCTTATTTGATGATGATGAAGCAAGTGACGCCTTGGTGCTTATCCTGGTCCAAATATGGTGGTTTGAACCTCATATCTTCCTCACGCTTGTAGCTTCTCCTTACACCCTTCAAAGCTTTCCTGAAATTTATACTTGGCTCTTTTGATAAAACAAGAGTATTATATCTGTGTGAAGAGTGATAAAAGAATCATTGAAAACATGACCACTTATCTTAGCATGCTCACCTGGTCGCCATAGATAGGTTTGAGATGTTCTAAACTTAGCAAAATTCAAACAAAGCAGGGATAGGATCACCTGATTTGTAGAACCCATAACTCCTGCACCTGAGAATCTTTGGACATGATTCCAAATCGACGTGATAGCCTGATGAGTTAAGTTTCTAATGCAGTTGGTTTCATGGCCTAAATCGTTTTTGTTGATGAGATATGATCTTCTGACTACTCCTATATCACAGCTGGCGACTAGACAGTTTTCAACATTTGTTTGGTGCTTCTCCCACTTAGCCAAAGACTCATCATTGATACTCATTGTAGCTCCTCCTTTCACCTGTACCTTTCTCAACTTCTTTTGAACAATTCAAGTGTGTTATCAGGTCAAAGAAAGTATTATAGACAAGGATATCTCCAGAGCACAAAACAGTATGACTCTTCCATCTATTATGCATATCAAAGAAAATATTACAGACCCAAATATCATCAAGGATCAAGTTCACACATTCAGAAGCAGAGAGTTCTAGTTTCAATTGTGCAACAGGTTTATCAAAGAAAGTGTTATACACTAGAATATCCTCAAAGAACAATCCTACACGTTTAGAATCATTTTCAGCACACAAACAATCAATCTCAAGCTCAGAGATATTTGCAGATTTCAAAATTTCAAACTTAACATCATAATGATACAATTTCGGTTCATGCAAATTCCTAGGTTCTTTCAGGATATATGTGGATGCAAAACAGTCATCAGTGATCAAATCATGCCTAGGAAAATTCACAACAAAACTCTTCTCTTCAGTTCTAGCAAATGAATCACAAGGTTGTCTAAACCAGAAATCAGTTTCTTTCAACTCAAAATCTAAAACCTTTTCAAAGTGATCAAAGCTTTTGCTATATTTCAGAAACTGATCAAGACTCAAAACATGACCAGAAATGTTGTTTTTATTATTTTGAAAATGTTTTTGATCAAAGAGGTTTTCTGGTTCCAGTTCTTTAAAAGATCTAAGCAAGTTATCAAAAACAGAATTTGAAACACAAAAATCTTTTACTTTGTCAAGACCAAAACGTTTTATGTCTTTAGTACTCACTTTAACACACATTATACGCACAGAACTAACCACTTTAGCTTCCTTACAGTGCTTTTGCTGGTTATGAGAAAAGGGTTTAGGAGTTGGGTTAGACTGCAAGCTGTTCTGATGTTTCAACTCTTCTCCTTGTGTTGATTGCTCTGGTTCTCTATCTGCTGTTTCTTCTTTTGCAACCTGTGACACTAAAACAAGGCTACTCGGTTGTACCGGTTCAATAAAAGTTAGTTCATCACAAGAAGTACTGAAACTGAATTCAGGCTGAGGTAAGAAAAGAGAACACTCTTGTTCTGTCCCAGACTTTCTTTCTACCAAAGATGTTTCTGTTTGAGCTTCTTGAGTTGGTGCAGTTAAATCTGATTGTGCAGCTGAGTCTGGTTCTGCAAGTTTGAGGTCTAAGACATCAGTGAATGGAGCTTGGTTCTGTACTTCTAAGGATGGACGTGTAGTCTTAGCCTGGTTGAGTTGTTTCTCCACATCCCTAAACGCTTGTGAAACTGCCTTCCTTATGCTATCTTCAATGGAACACGTTGAGGTTATGCTTGATGATCCAACTGGACTTGAGTTCTTGCTGTCTTGTTGTTTCTGAGCAGAGTTTGAAGAGCGTAGCTTTGTCTCTGGTTGCCTTTGAAGTACATCCTTGTGGTACTGTCTTGGAACATACTCTCTACGCATCAAAGTCCTCAGCTTATGCCAAGTTTCCACTGGTTCTTTTCCATCAAGTCTTCTGGACCTTATCAAGTGATTCCACCATCTCAAAGCATCACCACAAAACTCAGCAGTAGCCACTTGAACCTTCTTTCTTCCAGCATAGCTTTGACAATTAAAAACCAACTTCATCTTCTCTTCCCACTACACATATGCTGCCGGATCATCATCACCATAGAAAGGATGGATTCTTATCTTTTGGTCAGCAAACTTGTCTCTGCCTTCATGCCCACGTATCAGTCTTCTCTCTTAGCTTCTAGACTCAAGACTATGACGAATATCTTGTTGGAGATCCTGTCTAAACTCCTTCCAAAGTTGATCAAGACTAGCTTTCATCTTCTGCTGCAGCTGAGCATTCACTGCCTTAAGTAACAGCCTTTCATCCTTAGTGAGGACTCCTTTCTGATCTCCTGCCATGGTACCTGAGACAAGAGAAAGATTAAGCCAGTAAGTAGTTCAAGGAGTACACGAGAAGTAAAAAGGAAAAAGATCAACACAAAAAGGATAAGCTTGCTCGGCAAGATAAGAGAAAAAAGGATAGCGGCTAGGTTTTTCCAATTCTAGGGCTTCCGCCTGCAAGCAAAAAGGAAATTCTTCTAAATCTTGTCTAAAACTTCTCTAAGATTTCGAGCAGCCTAACAACTTAAATCTACTCGTGTTCAAGGTGATTAAGTTTATTAGCAGATGAAACAAAGTGATCTAAAGAGACAAGAGCTTATGTGGCTAGGGTTTATCAACTAGGGTTTCTGCAAGAAAAAAGGAAAAAAGTTAAAACCTTGTCTAATCTCTATGAAATTCGAGCAGCCCTAAACAGATTAGATCTACTGCTTATTCAAGATGATAGAGATGAAACACGGATGAAACAAAAAGAGTTTAAGAGTAAACGAAACTTCCCTAACCAAAGTTGCTCTGATACCACTTGATGCGCCCCTAGGATGCTCTTTGGTTGATAGGGATGGATAGATCCTTGCAAGAACGAATCAGAGACTCAAGTTCTTCAAGGTTGTGGATTGAATGGTGACACAAGAGGGATGGAAGATCTTTTGATACTCCTAGATGAACAAATCGGATATGACACACCAATTTAGACACCCTTAGGTCTCTGGATATTACACACCAGAACTCGACACACTTTCTAGAGAGAGAGCCGTCAAGAGAGAAAGGAAACTCGTGGTTTATTGATTGCTTGAGTACAATAGGGTTTAGGGAACCCTTTAAATAAAAGAAACCAGAGAACATGCTCTCTAGGGTTTCGAAAATAAGTAAAAAGGAAAACTATAGTTTAAACATAACATAAGCTTAAAATGTAAATACTTCTACTGGTCTTGGGCCGAGAATAGAGCCTAAGTGATTTGTAAGACAAGTCGTGGCCTCGTTAAAAACCTTCCTCTGGAAAACCTCGTGGGACAAAACCAAAAGCAAGGAAAAGAGCACACACCAAATGTCTTGCCTAGACACCTGTTGGAATAATGAAAGAAAGAGAAGAGGAAGAAAAGATGGTTGAAGAAACAATCTGGTTCAAGCAGACTTGACTTGCAAGTAAAGATGAAGGTTGTCCATACACCACTTGACCTAACCTGACTTGCAAGGCAAGGAAGGTGTTTGGGAAACTCTTGGACGTGGCCAAAGCTCCAGAAACCTAAGGATACTTGGTTTGAATTCAAATGGAAGGAGCTGGTCTGATTTGGACAAGAAAAAATCACATGTGGTGCATAAGAAGGACTGACCTGTCACTATCACACCAAGCTGAATGTGCCCTCTTCCTCCAGTCACTTTCTCTTCCTCTGGACGTGCCAGACTGTCCATGCCACAGCCTTCTCCACACCAGTCTGTCCCAACCAGCTCTGACTTCATTTCCTACAATAATAGTATTTTAAATTCACTGTTTTATTGTTAGTTTAGTGTCTTGTAAGTTGCTGGTCTCTGGCTATATAAAGCCCCCATGTAACCACGAAATGTTTAAGGAGAGTTGAGCCTCCTCCAACACTTATTCTCTGGTTCACAATCTCTCATACTCTCATACTCTCTGAAGTGATAAGTTAACTCTTTCCTTCAACAAATCTCTGGTTACTTTATTCTCTCAGTCTCTTATTCTCACAAACTCTCAAATAATCTCACTCTTAATTTTGTCCATCCTTCATTGTCTCTGGTCCATACTAAACCAGAAGATCACAAACACTCTCTATAATCCCATCATTCTCACTTAAACTCTCAAAAACACTCTCTCTTTGATTCTCAGTCTTTCTGGTCCAAACTAAACCCGAAGCTGATTCTCTTCACCAAAATCATTCTCCATTTCATTCTCACCATTTTCTCTCTATTCTCACATGGTATCAGAGCTACAATCTCCTGAAAACCTTTCTTACTTCCGCAAATGAATCTCTGTTCAAGTTTCTCTTTAAAATCTGCTTGGTTACATCCTTTTATCCTCTGGTCCAAAGGTCTTCCAGGGGGGAAGAACCTCACCAGAACTCAAGATAGAGGAGTATCTCATTCTCTGGAATTCAAGAAAGCTTCAACTCAGTTCAGCAAGCTTCATCAAAGGCCCAATTTCAAATCCAATCTCCTGCAAAACCAGTAGGAACATTCTTTTATCCACTGGTCCAAAACTCTCCAAGATGGAGAAAACAAATGAGGTGGCGACCCCAGAGACTTACAAGGGTCCAAAGAAGATACCAAAACACTTCCTCTTGTCCAAAATGCTAAAGAAAACCCATGGAGAACATAATTATTGGAGCAAGGTCACTGAAGAAGCTTCAAAGCTTGGCTGTTCAAACTATTCTCTAGGAAACAAAGCTGAAGCTCTTTATTTGATCCCCAAAACCCACGACCAGCAAGAGGACATGAGGTGTTTGAAGTGTGTACCTGACCTGAAGGAAGGAATCAGTAAGAAGAGGTGTTGGATATACAATCTACACCTTAAACCATTTCAGTTTCACTAAGCCCCCATGGGCTGGAGGTTCAAGAAACCAGCTCAGGTTCTTGATAAGCTGTGCCTCCTTAAAATAAAGAGAAGAATCCCATGAGTTCAGAGCCTACAGAAGATGTACATTCCTGACCATGGAGAGATTGCCCATGGAGAGATTGCCCACTTCCCAACAACACTTTGGACACTGATTGTGTCCATTAACTCCCAAGATGGTAGAGAGGATGATTGGTGTTGTGGAGAGATTGCTCAAGACGTCTTACCTGAAGCCAAGAGGATGAACAGGAGGTTCCTCAAGAGAGAAAGGCCACAATTCAAGCCAAGAGGCTGTGGTCTCAAGGTGTTGGCTGTCATTGGCTCTCAGCTTCAAGCTTGACCACATACTCTCATTCTCAGGTCAAGCTTGAGGAGGGGTGTTAAATGAGAAGCCAATGCCATATTGTTCAAGCTGAAGCAAAGGAAATGAGTGGAGTTGAAAAGGGATACTCTTGGCTAAGCAAAGAGAAGGCAATTCACAAAAAGATGGCAGCTGACTCTTTGTAAAGTCCCCCTATCAAGTCAGTTCAACAAGTCACGTTGCAAAGCCATTCTGAAGAAGGATGAAGTGAGGAATTCAAGTGCAAGCCAGGAGGGAAGACACTCCTCATTATCATCCCAAAGACATTTTGGCTTGATCTCAACCCATGAAGAAGGTAAGAAGGAAGAATCAAGGGGGAGACAAGCTGTAAATAAGAAGAAGGCTCAGAAGGAACCAAGTTCAGTGTGAAGCAAGGAAAGGAGTGGCGTGCCTTACTTGCCAATAAAGTTGTGAATCCCCAAGCTGGATGCTTGTACTCTTTTTCCCTATAATTAGGTTTTTAATGAGGCAAGTAATCTCAGTTCCAAGCTTGCCCAAAGATTCTTATGGTCAAGCTTGAGGGGGAGTGTTGGAATAATGAAAGAAAGAGAAGAGGAAGAAAAGATGGTTGAAGAAACAATCTGGTTCAAGCAGACTTGACTTGCAAGTAAAGATGAAGGTTGTCCATACACCACTTGACCTAACCTGACTTGCAAGGCAAGGAAGGTGTTTGGGAAACTCTTGGACGTGGCCAAAGCTCCAGAAACCTAAAGATACTTGGTTTGAATTCAAATGGAAGGAGCTGGTCTGATTTGGACAAGAAAATATCACATGTGGTGCATAAGAAGAAGGACTGACCTGTCACTATCACACCAAGCTGAATGTGCCCTCTTCCTCCAGTCACTTTCTATTCCTCTGGACGTGCCAGACTGTCCATGCCACAGCCTGCTCCACACCAGTCTGTCCCAACCAGCTTTGACTTCATTTCCTACAATAATAGTATTTTAAATTCACTGTTTTATTGTTAGTTTAATGTCTTGTAAGTTGCTGGTCTCTGGCTATATAAAGCCCCCATGTAACCACGAAATGTTGAAGGAGAGTTGAGCCTCCTCCTTCACTTATTCTCTGGTTCACAATCTCTCATACTCTCATACTCTCTGAAGTGATAAGTTAACTCTTTCCTTCAACAAATCTCTGGTTACTTTATTCTCTCAGTCTCTTATTCTCACAAACTCTCAAATAATCTCACTCTTAATTTTGTCCATCCTTCATTGTCTCTGGTCCATACTAAACCAGAAGATCACAAACACTCTCTATAATCCCATCATTCTCACTTAAACTCTCAAAAACACTCTCTGTTTGATTCTCAGTCTTTCTGGTCCAAACTAAACCAGAAGCTGATTCTCTTCACCAAAATCATTCTCCATTTCATTCTCACCATTTTATCTCTATTCTCACAACACTAACTCACCTTAATGTGGAGATGGCTTGAATGGTGTTCAAGACATCTCGGATCAAACCTTGTCCAATACCTTCTTCTTGTTGTGGATGTGAAGTGAGTAATCCTACAACAGTCTCCTTAAGTTTGTTGACTCTAGAACGAGTCATGGGACCTTCTGGAATGGCTAGAACATCATCACCAGGCTGGTGGTGCATTGTGGCTTCATGTGGCTCTTCTAGACTCTCCTTGTTCTTATTAGTGATCCGGTCCAATGATCACATCATATAAGCTCCCTTTGTCCTCTTTAGTAAGCTGGTCCATGATCACATCAAACACGAGTAGATCTAGGTTGTTTAGGCTGCTAGAAAACCTTAGAGAAGTTTAGACAAAGTTTAAAGGATTTTCCTTTTTGCTTGGTAGGCAGAAACCCTATTCCTTTTTGACTTAGCCGCATATCCTTTTTGCTTTTTGTCTTTGCAAACAAGCTTTAGTTTGTGTTTATCTTTTTCCTTTTTGCTTGTCTTGTTCACTTAGAATCCTTTTACTGGTTATATTGTTTTCCTTTGTGCAGGAAGCAATGGGATCCGAGTCTGAAGAAGAAGCTGAACTCGTCAGGAAGAACAAGCTACTCTGATGCGCCCCTAGGATGCTCTTTGGTTGATTGGGATGGATAGTTCCTTGCAAGAACGAATCAGAGACTCAACTTCTTCAAGGTTGTGGGATGAATGGTGACACAAGAGGGATGGAAGATCTCTTGATACTCCTAGATGAACAAGTCGGATATGACACACCAACTTAGACACCCTTAGGTCTCTGGATATTACACACCTGAAAGAACTCGACACCTTTCTAGAGAGAGAGCCGTCAGAGAGAAAGAAACTCGAATGTTTATTATTGCTTGAGTACAATAGGGTTTAGGGAACCCTTTAAATAAAAGAAACCAGAGAACATGCTCTCTAGGGTTTCGAAAATAAGTAAAAAGGAAAGCTATAGTTTAAACATAACGTAAGCTTAAAATGTAAATACTTCTACTGGTCTTGGGCCGAGAATAGAGCCTAAGTGATTTGTAAGGCAAGTCCTGGCCTCGTTAAAAACCTTCCTCTGGAAAACCTCGTGGGACAAACCAAAAGCAAGGAAAAGAGCACACACAAAATGTCTTGCCTAGACACTAACTCAGCTTGATGTGGAGATGGCTTGAATGGTGTTCAAGACATCTTGGATCAAACCTTGTCCAAGACCTTCTCTTGTTGTGGATGTGAAGTAAGTAATCCTACAACAGTCTCTTTAAGTTTGCTGACTCTGGGACGAGTCATGGGACCTTCTGAAATGGTTAGAGTATCATCACCAGGCTGCTGGTGCATTGTGGCATCATGTGTCTCAACTTAACTCTCCTTCTTGTTCTCCTTAGTGATCTGGTCCATGATCACATCATCCCCTCCCTCTTGAAAAGGATTTGTCCTTAAATCAGGTTTGTTGGAATTCATGAGTGTTTGTCTCATATCAAGATAGTATTCAGTTAACTTGTAACTGAATCCTCTTCAACAATACAACAGGAACTCACCATTCAAGATCAGAGACAACCTACTGGTGGTTGAATCCTCTTAAACAGCCTACACTATAACCAAGATCCTAGACATCAAACTGGTTATGTGTGGCAAAGAATCTCTAGTTTGAATCTATTCTTCTGAAGTAACACAACACTTTGAGTTGTGTACCTAAGATGAAGAGATTTAGAATCAGTAATCTAGAGTTTAAGAAGTAGATAAAGAAGAGTTTAGAGTGAGTTTTACAAGTATTAGGCTGCCTTAAGAGAGATAGAGTTAGGGCAGCCTCTAAACCATAATGCTTAACTCCTTACATTGTGAATATTGTTTAGACACAAGAAAGAGAGAGAGACACACGAATTTAGAGAGAGAAACTTGTATATATTATGTTCATATGTTACAAGTGATGGAGAAGCCTTTATATAGGCAATACACATGATTAAACAATTACTAAAACATGAAAACATAAACAAATAATTCTGTAGAGAATGAGAAGAGGCCAAAGGGGATACAACCAAGGTCTGGCTCGTCCAGGAACAGAAGAAAGGGACAGGAGGAAGGGTGTGGTCTCCATGGTGATAGTGACAGGTCTGCTACAACTCCTTATGCACCCATGTGACTTTTCTCTGCCTAATTCAAACCAGATCCTTCCTTTTGAATTCAAACTGAGTATCCTTAGGTTTCTGGAGGTTATCAACGTCCCTTAAGCCTTCCCACTCGTTTCTTGCCTTGCAAGGTAAGTTAGGTCAAGATGTTGCTTGTGGAGCAAGTCTGTACGGACAGAACCAAATTGGCTTCTCTTGATGAACTCTCTTTCAATAATGAACCAGCATCTTCTTCTGGTCATTCCTTTCTTTATTTTAACACTCCCCCTCAAGCTTGACCATAGGAGATCCTTGGGCAAGCTTGGAACTGAGAGTACTTGCCTCATTAAAAACCTAAGTATGGAAAACCTCTTAGGATAAAACCATACTTAGGGAAAAAGAGTGCAACCACCCTCAGCCTAGGGATTGGCCAGTGGGTTTATGAGTCTAATGATCAATTTTAGGGACTCATAAACCCTAGATTATGGCCTTACTTCAATGGCAAGCAGGCACCAATGCCTTCCTTGCTTCACACTCAAAACTGCCTGGAACTCTCCATGTGGCTGGTTCTTTGTCTCCCCCTTTCTTCTGACATCCTGCCATCATCAAAGGGTTGATCCACGACCATACTCTTCTCATGAGGTCCAAGTACCTGATTCAAACAATGCACAAACACATGCATTAATTCTCAAGGGGCAAACTTATCAATCATAAGAATGAATACAGATTTAGGTACTCCCTTGCATAATTTTCTGAAGAATGGACATTGACTTCTCATATTTAACACCCCCTCCTCAAGCTTGACCTGAGAATGAGAGTATGTGGTCAAGCTTGGAAGATGAGAGTCAATGATGATCACCAATGTCTTGAGACCACATCCCTCTTGGCTTGAATTATGGCCTTTTCTCTTGAGTTTACTTCCTGTCCACCCTCTTGGCATCAGGTAAGTAACTTCTGAGCAATCTCTCCACTGCCCCATTCATCTCTCAACCATCTTGGGAGTTAATGGACACAATCAGTGTCCAAAGTGTTGATGGGCAGTGGGCAATCTCCATGGTCAGGATATACATCAAGTGTAGGCTCTGATCAACATGGGCAGGTTGTCAACAAACACTAAGACAAGCATCAGTAGACAACAAGAGATCAGATCATGGGTTTTCACCAAGTCTGATCTTTAAAACACATTTCAAAAAGCAATGGACAGATATTTTCATCGATTCTATCCTAGCAACACTCTCTGAATCCTAATCAACAAGACTAAGCATTCAGGCCACAACACAATCAGTTCTCCTAAGGACAGAAACAAAACTATTCTTTCAAGACAACTTAACTTGAAGACAGTTTAACAACCTTAGGGAGATTCTAAACAAGACTGTGAGAATAGAGATTTAAGTAACCAAAGAGTATAAGTAACCAGAGAAAAAGTAGAGAGTAGAGAATGATGTAACCAGAGTATTAGTAGCCAGAGAATGGGAGAATGATGGAGAATAAGTAACCTGGAGAATTAGAGAATGAGAGAATAGAGAATAGAAAAGAGAATTGTCTCAAGAATTCTAATTGACAGAGTTTTGCTCTGTTTTCTTGAGTTTTGCGAAGCATAAAAAGCCAGGAGCATCCAATACTCATCAAGAGTTTGGTGCTTTATTAGCTGAAACATAATGGACCATTGAACAATTAATTTGCTCACTGATCTTAGACATATGCCACTGGAATAACTCATGAACAGATGTTTTCCAGGGCTTGCAACAAAAGAACCAACAGAATAACACATGAACAAGTGTTTTCTGTGGCTTAGACAACAATGAATCCAATGGATCAAAACAGTTTGTCCACAGGTCAAAGAGATGCTCCATTAAGAGAAAACTATTATCCAATGGATAAAGCATAATGGTGAAGCATTTTTGAAATCTTTCTCGTCCTCAAGCTTGATTCAAGATACTAACAAGTACTGACCCAAAGCTAACACAATATCAGAGTGGGAGAGAAAGGATTTATTTAAACAAAACAGAGATAAAAGAGGTGAGTTTATTCCCAAAGAAGAGCAACAAAGCTCTGATACCATGTTGGAATTCATGAGTGTTTGTCTCATGTCAGATAGTATTCAGTTAACTTGTAACTGAATCCTCTTCAACCATACAACAGGAACTCACCATTCAAGATCAGAGACAACCAACTGGTGGTTGAATCCTCTTAAACAGCCTACACTATAACCAAGATCCTAGACATCAAACTGGTTATGTGTGGCAAAGAATCTCTAGTTTGAATCTATTCTTCTGAAGTAACACAACACTTTGAGTTTGTGTACCTAAGATGAAGAGGATTTAGAATCAGTAATCTAGAGTTTAAGAAGTAGATAAAGAAGAGTTTAGAGTGAGTTTTACAAGTATTAGGCTGCCTTAAGAGAGATAGAGTTAAGGCAGCCCTCTAAACCATAATGCTTAACTCCTTACATTGTGAATATTGTTTAGACACAAGAAAGAAAGAGAGACACACGAATTTAGAGAGAGAAACTTGTATTGATTATGGTTAAATGTTACAAGTGATGGAGAAGCCTTTATATAGGCAATACACATGATTAACAATTACTAAAACACTGAAAACATAAACAAATAATTCTGTAGAGAATGAGAAGGGGCCAAAGGGGATACAGCCAAGGTCTCGCTCGTCCAGGAACAGAAGAAAGGGACAGGAGGAAGGGTGTGGTCTCCATGGTGATAGTGACAGGTCTGCTACAACTCCTTA